>VDFB02130480.1:0-10197 GCA_007258455.2 Sequoia sempervirens
GCCAATCCACGAAGCAGTCTTCAAATGGTCTTTCACACCCTCAAGTAGCTGATACAATGAAGAAGCTATGCTCTCCAATGCCAAATATGCAAAAACCCTAGGTTTTCTTCTCCAAGAGAAGAGCTCTCCAAACACACAAGTATAAAATGATCAAATGATGCCTTCATTGATTTTTTGATGGCCTTTTATAGACTTCTCCAAATAGGTCAATCCCCTCTAGAAGTTTCTTTTAAATCATTTAAATGATATTTAAATGTGCACTTTATAACTTTAATAAATGCTTTGATAAACGAGCGCTCAAAAATAATAATATTTAATGTACTTTAAATGACCTTTTTGAGGGTCATGGCCCCATTGGACATAAAGTTATAATATAACTTTATAAATAATTATTAATAAAATAATCACTTTATTAATAATTAAAATAACATAACTCCACAAATAATGATTATTTCCCAATTCCGTCTTTAACCTGGGAGCTAACCATTGTATCCACTGTGCATCCAACCGCCTTACTAAAAGTAGTAAGGGTCCCTCTCTAACATCAACTGACTTACTATAAATAGTAAGTCCCTCAAAATGGAACCAAAAACCTCTGAATAGCCTAGCCTTAGAATACACCAACAATTTGGAGAGGTAAACACTGCCATCTGTAGCCTGAAGAGCTCCATAACGCCAAACTGAACCCTCTAATCCACCACACTAGCCTACGAGGGTCAAATGATAGGTTAATCTTTCAAACTCCGATGCTCACAAAATTGGGGACATTATAGATGGCTCGGCCCCTTTAAAATTGGAGAAATTCCTGATAATAGGGCTACCAAATTAGAGAATCTGAATGACACTATACTCAAAGACAATATTAATAGATCAAAACTAAAACCATATAAGGAGAGAATAGTTGCAATCAACAAGGTAGATTGTATGGCAAACGAAAATGGTGCAGAAACATAAAAGAAGCTTATCATGCGAGAACTAGAAGGACTAGAAGATGTAGTGGCAATACCTATTCTACAAGAACTTGAAGGTGTGGCAGTACCAAGAGTTCATCAACATTTGACAAATGCATTTTTTGGACCACCTACTAAATGGATCAAATTGTATGGCGGATGGCAACAATAAGCACCATATTCGGGACAAAGGGCAAGGTACATTAAGAAATGGATGAAGAAAAGAAGAGGAAGACTGCTAACGAGTGGCCCACAAAAGAACATTTGGAAGACTTGGAGGAAGGACCTAGCCTACGGCCAGTACTGATGGCCGAGAACTACTTTGTAGTAGAACGCTTTGGATACAATGAAGACATTATCCAACGGGCATTAAACCACAACATGAAGCCACCTCCACTGCCAAATTCTAATGAGTTATGGCATGTAGTACACAATTTGGTGGCATTCCTAATAGTCAAAGGAGAGGAAGTGAATTGGTATCAAGTAAGAGGCACTGCGTACATTGACGATAGCCAAAAAGCTAAATGTATGCAAAATCCACCCTTACTAGAAAACAATATTGAATTTACATGTCAGATCTTGCTGCAAGTATGAATGCCACAAGCGACCATGGCAAACTTGTATGCGACCCCAAGTGACAAATAAAATTAAAAGAAAAAATCAAGCAAAGAGGACAAAAAAGAAAAAAGAGGAAATGGAGAAGAAGATAAAAGTAAAAAGCAAAAAAATATTAAAGTGCTGGAATTGGAAAAAATGAAAAAATCAAAGTGGAAATTATCGAAGAGGAAAATATTAAATTATTGAAGTCAGGAAAGTTAAAAGGTGAAAATATTAAAAATTCTTAGTTGGCAAATCTGAAAAATACTGAAAGGAAAAATTAAAGTATCAAATTTGAAAAAGTTTCAATTATTGCCAATTAAAAAATACAAAGTCCGGATATATAAGGAAAAAAGAGTATGGACTTCAATCATAATTCATAAAGTACGGCTTGGAAGAGATCAATCTGTATAGTAGCAAATAGGTTATAATGTCACCATACAATGGCAGGAAGTAAAGCATTAGGAGGTAGTGTACGACCCATACGACAGAGAGAAGAAATTCACGTTACATGATGGATAGGATAGATAGTATGGAAGAGATACAATGTACGACCACAAGAGAGATAGAGCATACAACGGTGGAAAGAAGATACAAAGAGCAGTCCGTACATCATATGATAGAAAAGTACATGCATCGTACAATAGGTAGAACAATATGTATGACTTGAATGAATACTACACATCGTACGACAACCTTGGCAAGTTTTATACATCAAATAGATCTGCACCATATGACACAAACAAGACAAGGAGGACAGTGAATAGAATGCACGGTAGAGTCTGTAATGTACCTTTTTTCATGAGCAATGGAGTTTAGAGGAATTAGCCTATTCCTGATCCTCGTAGGCTAATGGGACTTGATAAGAGGGTCGTTTGGCAGATACTCAGTTGATTGGTTGGCTCATTTTGTGACTTCATGAAGGTTTTCCTATTATCACCATGGATATTTCTATTTTTGGAAACCTTATTTTATATTATAATGTTATATTGCACTTTAGGAGTTGGAAATATTTTTAAATTATTATAAAGTGCAATAATAAAATAATATTATAATATTCCTTCTAGAAGCTGACTTGGAAAAGTTCTAGAAGGAGGACGACCTCTTGAGGAAAAGAATAAAAAGACATGGGAGCCATTGTCATCCAGATTTGATGTTGATGCTGGTGTTTCTGTCACTAACCTGTGGAGCCTAGGCTTCTAAGATTGTTCTTATCATAGGAAACGAAAACTTCCTATTGATAGCAATTTTGAGAGTGTGAAATATCACTTGAATTATTGCAGCTGGGAGAAAGTTACTTCAGACTTTCTATTTGTGCTTCATTGTAAAAACTTAGTGGCCTTTGGCCAAGTTTTGTATGGTCCAATATGAAGGAATTGCTGGAGACATTTTGTGTGATAAGTCTCTATCGATTTGATCATTGGAGGATCAATTTTCCTTTGGAAGATTTCTTGCATAAGTCTGATTTAAATATCAGATTTGTTTCAGACTTCATTTACAGTCCAAGGAAGGGACGTTTTGCTTATATCTTGCATTTGATTGCATCGACTTCATCATTAGAAGGGCAATTTGCATTGGAGGCAATTTTGGAGGTTCGTAGTCTTCATCCATTCATCATCTTGGAGGATGATTTGCATCAAAAGATTCTAATATAATTCTACCATGGCATAGTATTATCATAACTCACTTATCCTTATTTTGGCTACTACGCCAATTGAGGATGAAATTTGATAATGGAGCGATCGATTTTATAACCATCGAACATAAACAGGGGCGGCTGGGTCTGAAGGTCGATTTGGTCTCATATGGTTATCATTTCACTTGATATTGTTTGCTTCTTCAATGTTGGCATGTGGCGACTTCACACTTCAGGTTCCTTGTAATTTTGTATGCATTGTTATGATCATATAGAGGCATTTTTATTAGCTGCTGTATATGTATATTTGTATCAGATTTGATTGAAAATATTATTTGAATGTAAGCCAAGAGTCTTGGCGTTTGCATTGAAAGCATTGTTGAAAGGTTGCATATTCAGTAAGATATCTGCAATTGGGAGCTTTCTATTGTTGTATTGTCCATTTGAATATTGTATGAGGATGTATGCCAACTGTTTGATCAAATGTCAAGTGGCTGTAGATGTTATTATCAACATATAGGTTGCATACCAACTGTTTGTTAAAATACTAGTTGGCTGTAGGTGATCATTTCTCATGCTTAGTTCATATATATGCATTGAATATTGCCAAAATAAGTTGCACATTCATGTTAGGACATTGTTTAGACAAATTAGAATCATTTGCAAACATTCTCATTGTTGTTAAGTGAAGGAAAGTACCATTAAGGAAAACTGAAATGTTATATCAGTCATATGACCTTTGTATGCAAAGTGTTTGGCAAAATTTCGAAGGCCAAAAATCAGAAGTTTCCAATCAGATTTGAGCAGGGTCATTATAGTGGTATCGGAGCGGTTTCTTGCCAACCTGTTGGGAAGGTTTCAGTTGCAGATCAAAAGTTACAGTTGAACAACATGGCTATACCCAAGAAGCAATTGAATGCCATGATGGGAGAATTGGAGAAGTTCATACAAAGTCAGGAAAAGATGGTTGAATTGCTTTCACACCCTGCAACCATAGACAAAATTGTATGGTATATGACTTCCAATTCTAAGAAGTCTACATCACAAAACGAAAGGAAGGAGGAACAAGAGGTCTCTACAAGTGAAACATCTAGAAACCTCTACAATGAGTTTGCAGCAGTGGATGACCAGCATACAGGTGATTCTATGGAAGACAAAAATCAGACCAGCAGAGAGGAAGAAATTGGGGACAAGACACTTTAGGAGGATTTCAAGGTTGAAGAAGAGCAAGTGGTGTTTGAAGACAAACTAGTTGGTTTGGAGCAGCTACATGAGGATATGGGTTCTTGTTATGCTTCATTAGGTGAGCCTAGCATTGCTTCATCCTATCATGATGAAGAAACAAATGGTGATTTGGAGGCACAACATATAAGGGAGGATGTGGAATTTAATCCTCTACTTAGTGGAGCAGCCACTAGTGTTTTGTCTTCACATGATGAAGAAGGCATTCTACAATGGCATGATGTCATCACGGATTTGTTTGAGGATAGCAACATGGTGCATCATCATTTTTATGAAAAGGAAGTTTGTAATCATGGGCAAGCAAATGATATGATATCATCTTTTGATGGCAGCCCTACACTCATTAGTGGACATGAAGATATCAAGTATAAGAAGACCAATTTTGTGTACTTTGGCATTGAAGATATTAAAAGGTTTGAAATGATGAATGAAGAGTGGATGAGGAAGGCCAAGGAGGCTAGGTTAGTGGCTGCAAATGTAAGGAAACATCTTCAAGAAGTGAAAGACAAAATCAATCTCATCAACATGGCAAGACAAAAAAGAATGGATAATAGTAGAAGACTCCTTACTGAAGGGAAGGATGCACTTTATGATGAGGTTGATAAGCGTGGTCAATCGAAGGACTTGGTACAATTTAAAGTTTCTTCATGTGGTGTGGAGGTTGATCATTCTTTTGAGGAGGATGGTAATGTTAGTGATGACACTCTTAGTGGATCAGCTACTCAAGAGTTGTCCTTGGAGGGTAATGAAGGTATCCACAACCCATCTTTGGATTTGTTACCTATGTCATTTGTTAGGGCAGCTATCTACTTGTTGGTTGGTGACTTAATCTTCTTAGACTCTTCATTGATTGATGGCTGTCCTACTTGGGTTTCCATTGCGCATTCATATTTGGCATTGTTTACATTAGCTATTGAATGGACTCGATAGTTCCAGTTGGTTGTGTTAGTGCTGGTGTTAGAGGAGATGTTTAGTGATGAAAAGGATATTACACAGATCTTCACTTGGGATCTAGGTGGAAAAGAGTTGTACTTGTTGCTAAGATTGCTTGGGGACAAGCAATTTTAGGGAGGGCAGACTGTAATGTCCCATTTTTCATGAGAAATGGAGTTTAGAGGAATTAGCCTATTCCCGATCCTCGTAGGCTAATGGGACTTGATAAGAGGATCGTTTGGCAGATACCCAGTTGGTTGGTTGGCTCATTTCGTGACTTCATGAAGGTTTTCTTAGCATCATCATGGATATTTCTATTTATGGAAACCTTTATTTTATATTATAATGTTATATTGCACTTTATGAGTTGATTAATATTTTGTATTATTAGAAAGTGCAATAATAAAATAATAAAATAAAATAATATTATAATATTCCTTCTAGAAGGTGACTTGGGAAAGTTCTAGAAGGAGGCCCATCTCTTGAGGAAAAGAATAAATAGACATGGGGAGCTCATTGCCTATTATCTAGATTTGATGTTGATGTTGGTGTTTGTCATTTCAACTTGTGGAGCCTAGGGTTTTTGCAGATTGTTCTTTATCATAGGAAACAAAAACTTCCTATTGATAGCAATTTTGAGGGTGTGAAATATCACTTGAATTATTGCAGCTGGGAGAAAGTTACTTTAGACTTTCTATTTGAGCTTCATTGTAAAAACTTAGTGGCCTTTGGCCAAGTTTTTGTATGGTTCAATTTGAAGGAGTTGCTGGAGACATTTTGTGTGATAAGTCTCCATCGATTTGATCATTGGAGGATCAATTTTGCTTTGAGAGATTTCTTGCATAAGTCTGATTTAAATATCAGATTTGTTTCAGACTTCATTTGCAGTCCAAGGAAGGGACGTTTTGCTTATATCTTGCATTTGATGCATTGACTTCATCATTAGAAGAACAATTTGCATTGGAGGCAATTTTGGAGGTTCGTAGTCTTCATCCATTCATCATCTTGGACGACTTGCATCAGCATTCTGATATAATTTACAGTCACGGCAGCCAGTATGTTAGTGGCGTATTTTTGGTCATAACTCACTCATCCTTGAGCAATTTTGTAGGTACTTGGGGCACTCACTTCATTGGAGTATGGTGATGAAATTTGATGCATAATGGAGGGTGTAGGAGTGGAGAATTATTTTATATAAATCATTCTAACAAATGGTATGCTTGGCCTTTAATGTAACAACCTTCCCGCACTACGGCCAAAATTTTCAACCGTTAAATCAACTTTCAGCTGAATCAACTAACTTGTTTCATTTCGTAGTATCCAAAACGTTTCAACTATTCATTTTAAATTTCCAACTAACTTCTAAGTTTTCAGTTTCAGCTGAAAAGTAACATCTAATTGTTTCCATCAACCGTCTCTCAAAAGATTAAAACTAAATAACTGTCAAACTAGGGTTCCCATTTAACCAATATATATAAACTAAGGAAAGGAAACAACTTCTCTTCTTACATTAACTAATTTCAGATCTTTCATTTCAACTGAATGATACAAGTAATTGTCTAACTAATTAACTACAAATTCTTACAATGTACATTTAACATATAAGGATATCATTCATTGCATAAATGAAAGTAAGCTTAAATAGCATTGCATGTACCTGGATTTACGAGTGAGAAAGAAATACATTTGACATCATCATCTTGTTATTATACTTGGCTTCTTTAGCGAAGAGGAAAAGAGAATTATCTTCAGGGGCTTTACCGCCCAACCAAGACCTACTGGTCTCCCGAGTTTCTTCAACTGAAGAACCCCCGCCCTTCACGAGGGTAATCAACATGGATCAAATTATCATCATACCTCTGAGCCTGGTGTCATGAACCTATGCTGTTGGTCGATCCCTCCTCTGTAGGTTCCTCCTACCCAGATGGATCATTCTGACCAGAAGCATATCTGGATCATGATAGCTGACTACCGCCTAACTGGCATCATACCTTGGCCAAGGATTTTAATAATTTCTGGCACTCCAGAGCCGATGTCTCTGGCACTCCGGTGCCGACATCTCTGGCACTCCTGTGCCGTCAGCACTCTCACCCTTGCTCGACATGATAATTCTTAGGTCAAGTTTTAATCTTACCATAATTGGTTTGATTATCGATCTTCTCGTAGTTTGAGGTTAAGTCTTAACCTTAAGATTTAACAATACAAGAACTTTGTTTGGAATTCACATCTTGTTTAAGGATTATGCTGTTAATCTTTTTTAGAAGGAGAGGAATTCATCACATGAATTATTTCATCCGAGTAATAATAATCTACTATTCTCAAACTTATGAGGAGAGATTGAGGAGTCTCACTAGACTATAAGGGTTTTGTGTTTTGTATTACAATACTTGGAATTCAAAACTTTCCTCTAAAATCCTCGTGCATCAAATGATATTAAGAATATAAGAGAATCCTGGCTTGATGTCAAATCACCTCTTAAAAGACCATTTGGTATACTTAACACATAAAGAAAAGAAGATGGGACTTGTCCTTCAAGAGGGTTTCATCAAGTTAAAGGCCTCAAAAGAAAAGGAGGTACATGGTTGATTAAGAATTTCAAATAGAATGAAAGGGAGAGCTATGATCAGTTTATAAACTGATAAGATGCCGGTGAGAAAATACAGTCATGGGCTCCAATTCAAATTTGATTTATGACTAAAGAGGAAATACAAAACAGGGGCATCAAATACACAAGATCAACAAGAAAAATTTCCACCGAGCATGTATTGGAAATAAGCAAGAGTCGAATTCTGAGATTCTTCGAGACTTAATATACACCAAATTACTTCTTTAGGTGTCTAACAAATCAAGTCATACCCTTCGATGAAACACAATATTAAAGAATGATGCTCAATTCTTGCAACATAGATTTCAATCAAAATTACAAAGATGAGGTGTAGAAAAAGCTCAGGCCAGAATTATTTTTCTCAAGAAGACATAAGCTAAATCTTACATATAACAAGGGAGAACACTTTCACTATTATCTGTTTCAAGATATTCTCAAATTTGATTTACTATTTGATTGACAAGAATTAATGTGGTTTGGAACAGATTCAGGTTCCAAGAAAATTTGAGTAGACCACAGTGATTCAAAATTTAAGATTGTAACTTACTTCTCTGAGATTTACTAAGAACAATATATACAGAAAGAAGAAAAAGAGCTCGACTTGGGTTTGAGTGAAACAGAGCCAATGTTAAATCAAAAGAGCTCGACTCAGAAAGGGTTTTTAGATGGGTGATAAAGCTCAAATTAATTGTTCATTCCTTTTTATGGAGTATTTATTATCTAAAACGAATTTCTATTCTACTTCCATCTGGCAAGATTTTCATAAATAATATTTTATAAATAAATTAGTATCACTCACGATTTAATGCTATCCAAGCTGGGTAACACATTTAGATTTTAGAGTTCTACCATACATGCCTGGATAATTAAATTGAAATTCGTAAAAGCTCTGCTTGATAATTCAGAAGATTTGCCAAGATGACACGGATTGCAACCAGCATTCTTCCATACTAAAGCACGAGTTACCCAGGTTGACGCCCTCCAAGGAATTCCAATGAAGAAAAGAAAGATAGGTTATAAAGATGAAACACAACACCCACAAATATCAAGGCCGAGTTCAGAGAGATGGCGTTGCAGAAGAATGAAGTAAAGTGCTCAATGAAAAATCGATGGAAAAAGATAGAAACTTTCCCGACAGAATGAAGTGCATATCCTGCCCCTTCGACTTCCACTATATTGCTCTAAAAGTCTTCCGCCAAGACTGCAAGAGTCACGCGACTCCTAGCTTACCCGTCTTGGTCGTTTCAAATCAAGGCATGGAGGAAGAATATATCCGCTTCAAAACCATCGACAACACCAGAATTTATTCTATTAATTTTTAACTTAAGACTTACATACGTTATATTCAATTCGATGGCAAATATCTTGTATCTCTTATTATTAATTTAATATTAAATATCCTCCTACGAAAATATATATTTTCATCAAGAATTTGGTTCGCTAATTTCCAAAAGGATAAAATATTTAATTATATCCATTATTTTGATTTATTATTTATTAACCATTTACAATCTCCTTTAAAGGTGATTATAGATTTATTTGTTTTAAACTGGCTAACCTAATAAATAATTAAATTTAATTACTTATGGCCAAGTTACGATTTAGACATTTGTCATACACCAGCTTGAGGTAGACAATAATATTGATCCATTGTTAACCATGTCCTCTCCCTGATGATATTCCCCTTTCCCTCACGGCGTCGGCAATCCTGCATCCACTGACAAGGATTATGGATTAGATCGTTCTCAACGACTTAATAATATGCATTAAATTTAATCTCGTAATTTCATTCAACTTCCCGTGAACAATAAATTTACTGGCGAAATAAAAGTTTGTTATCATTACAGTTACGATAAAACAACTATTGCATTCTCAATGTCATAATCCCATGAAAGCAATTACTTGCAACGATCGTTGTATTCAAAAAATATATATATAACCAAACATATTGTTTGAGATCACAGTCAGGCACACCTACCACTAGTCCAATATACATTGGTTGTTGATTCAACTTAGCTCAAACTTTCTAGTCAATCCTTCTACACCAAGATATATTGGAAAAAATAGTTTATAACGTGCACAAGGTTCTTCCCATTCAAAAACCAAAATAGACTGCTGACCTCTATCTCTCCTAGTAGAGTCTTTGAGGCTACACAACGGAAAACTATAAAATCTTCTCCCCAACTGTTTACTCTTTTGTCTTGCTAGATACAACTCGCCCCTCCCTCACTCTA
>VDFB02130481.1:0-10479 GCA_007258455.2 Sequoia sempervirens
CTCTAGTGACATTATGTACTCTCTACAGTGCCACATATCTCTCAATTGTCACCATGATCACCTACTACCAAGCCTAGTCTTGCTCAGCATTAAGGGCCAAAACTTGTTGGTGGGCCTGATCTCACTCACCTATCAAATCCTGCACCTGCTGTTGTAGTTGTTAAATCTATGCATCTCCTACATTGGGGGTGGTGGTGGTGGTACTAGTTGTTGCTGCACTATTGGAGGCCGATGTTGTACAACTAGAACAGCCCCCATAACCTGTCCATCATGGAAATCCTATCCTCCCTATCCCCTATCCCCTACCCCTAGCACCTCTACCTTGCGACCTCCCTTTGGGAGGAGCACCTACTAGATCTATAAGTTTCCTCGGAGGGATGAACCATGCATCATAAGCTATAGTGGTCTACACTATGGGCTAACCCTAATCATATTCCCAAGGTTGGGAAACCAACTATCAGAAGTTGTCAATAGCCTCTAGAGCTAGAATCATCGATCCCCATGTGGGAACCTCTCTAACCGATCTAGCAAAAATGCCTCTATAGACATCATCAGGCCTATCCTAAACATCACTAAACTATCTAGCTACCCTGTCAAGGAGATACTACTCAATCATGGTGTGTCAACCCTGCATATAACAAATTTTTCTGGATAAATAAAGCTACTAAATATCATTGAACCATGGTGGCATCTATAGCCATGGATGCTAATAGAACATGGTCATATCATCAATTACCTATCTCTAGTATAGGAACCCAACCTATCCAGTGTGCCTATGAGTGATTGCACTTCAATATCTCCATATGAAAGGATCATCTGGCTCCACATCTACCATCTGTACAATGGGCCAAAAAATGGAAATGTGCTCCCATGCCTAGATGTGAAGAAGAGTGACACCTACACCAAGGGCTCTCCCATCACAGTACACAAAATCATGCAAATCATGGTATAGGGAGGCCAACATCATGAGCCCCCACACAAAAAGAGTCCTCCTGTACAACGTCCACTACCATGCCAAACCCCATCCTAGACTAAAAAATCTACCTCATCTTTCCAGAGCCACCAAACATAAAATGATGGCCGCAACGATCAATATGAAGGTTGGCACATGACCTGTGTATGTCTCTAAATAATTTGTGATGTGACCAATGAGATCTGGTCCATCTCCATCACCTCTAGACAAGTATCGAATCCAACATTGGGCTCAGAGATCACATGATCACTGTGGATAGGAAAATGCAATATCCACCACACGTCCTCCAAGGTCACTATCACCTCCCCTATTGAAAGGTTGAAGGATGAGGTCACATTGTGCCATCTCTCACACAAAGCTATCATCATAGCCAAATGAGTCCTAATCATAGGTGTGTATGCAATGTACCACAATCCAATCTCTCCTAGGTGCTCTTGGTACAACTTTGAAAGATCACCTAATCTCTCTAGTACTGTCAACCTATGATCCCTCAACATCAATGGTGGGAAGACCTCCTACACTCATGAAGCACACAGTGTCAGGAAATCATTAAAATTTGAAGTTATTTGGAATTTTTGGCCCGGATATCACAATAGCATCACTATTTACAATAGTGTTGCTATATTCAAAATTCAAATAGCGATGCTCGATGCATTTCAAATTTCAAATTGAAAAGTGTGTCGCTAGACAAGTTGTCATCTAAATTTGTCTTCTAGTCTGACCTAACACTAACTTTTAAACTGGCAAGTGTGTCACTAGATAAACCCACATTTCCATTTAAAATTTGAAACCCTACTTTCAAATTGAAATAAGCATCACCATATACAAGTGCATCACTATATATCATTTGGGCGTCACCAGTTTAAGTTTGGGCATCTCTATATAGCAACTCCATAGAATTCAAATTCCAAATGCATCGAAATTTCAAATTTCAAATCAGGTTTTGAATCACATACTGGTGGTCCTGTGCATGGAAACCACTAGAACTCTCGAACTCAATCAAAGATGTTTTTGGGAAGCTTATGACATGCCATTTCGTCAAAGGGTTAGAGCTTAAATCAAAAGAATTCCTTAAGTGTGAATGCACAAATGAATTGAAAATTATCCCTCTTGGCATATTTAAGCTAGAAAATTAGCGATTTTTTCCCTAATTTAACCTTAATAATGAGATTTATTATCATCTTCACCAATTTTTCCAATCTGCACCTAATTTTGCATTTTTTTTTTTGTGTTTTTGGCATTATTCCCACATCCTAGAACCTTTCTAGACCCTTGGGGCAGCTTTTGAACCTTTATCAAGAAATCAACCCAAAATTCAAAATTTTCACCCGATTTCTTGAGGGGGTGGGGAGTTAGTTTTATCCTTCCATTGGGGCATCTAAAAAATAAAAGAATATATATTTTTTGATTTGGGCAGCAGTTTTAATCTGAAAACCATTGTTCTTTGAACTGAAGTAGTAGGTACCTCGCTTCAAAGAGGGGAAAAATGTAGACACTAAAAAATTTCCTAATCGATGTCATACATTCAAATCAGATTTACTAACATCATTTCCTCTTTTATACTTCCTTTTTTCGCTTAATTAATTTAATTAGCCTAGATAATTAATTAATTGCATCATTTTTGTCCATTTAGCCTAATTAATTAAATTGGGTTAATTCATCTTTTTTCACACTAACACTTCATCTAATTAAATTAAATACATCAAAATATTTAATTTAATCTCCTAAGTCATCTTATATAATTAAATAACCCTAAGTTGTTTAATTAAATATGATTTTCATCCCCCTCCCCTATTTATTAAATCATGTAATTTAATAAATATCTCTTAATTCTTCTAATTCCCTAATTGCATAAATTAAACCTTGTTTAATTAGTAATTAAACTAATTTTCCTCTAAGAAAAGGGAATATTCCCATGGAATATTCTTTATCCTTTTTGCACAATTAAAACTTTGTTTTAATTTGTAAAATACCTTTTTCCTCACCCAAAAGGAATATTCTCTCTCCTCCAATCAACTCACTTGGCTTCTTCAACAAGCTAAACCTTCAACCTCCTAAGCAAGTTACCTTTGACCAATGTGAGCAGGTCAAAACTATGTTTGTTTGAGGCAAGTGTGAGCCCTTGATTAACTTTCATTCTCATCCATTGATGAGAATCCATGATCCATGCCTCTCATCCCCTTCATCTTGAACCGTTGATTAAGCTTTTTTATCTCAACCATCCATTCCTCATTTGCTCTCCTATAAATAGATCACTATTTGGAGACAAATGGATCCATCTTTTATTGCAAACTTATGTTGTTGAATTCACTCACATACTCACTCATCTTTTACTCACTTTTTATCTTATTTTAGTTCATTTTCATTGCATAATAGCTTAGAGCATCCATTAATGGCTTCCATGCATCCATCTTAGTTTGTAAATAAATTAGGGTTTTCATATTTTAGCATAATTTTAGCTTAGATTAGCTTAGCGATTGCATAATTAGATCATTTATAGCATAAAATCATGGTAACTTAGCTTGCATCATGTTAATTTTAGTATAAACTAGGTTTTCATACATCAAACACCATGGTTTTATCAATTCTCTTCCATAGAATCAATTGAAACAAGCTCACTTATCAAGGGATTGGGAAAGGGTCATCATTCCACCACATCAACATGAAACTAATTCCACAACAAGATATGTTTCAGATGGATTACAATAGATGTTTTGAAATCCTTCATAATTTAGTATGTTATGTTTTGATGAAATCTTTAGTTTCAATTATGTTTGATTGATCTTGTTGAGATTTGAGTATTGGTGGCTCTGTTATGCTTCGATTCTTCATGGATCAAGTGTAATTCGGCCCATACTAGTATTTTGTATCATAACTATGAACCACAATAATATTCCTACATAATTTCATTAGAACAATTTTATCACTAGGATAATGAGGAAGCATATATGGATAGCTAGCAAAGCATCCAACTCTTAAATAAGTAAAAGTTGGAAATTGCAGATAAAGGAAGCCATATTTATTGACAATCTTCCATGCTTCATCAGATAATCTTTTATTTTCTAGTTTAGGATCAAAGGAACACATGAGTGGTGCAAAGAAGGCATCATTTACCCTTCTAAAAATTTTGATACTTCCCTTGAGGGTGATCTATGGGAAATAGTTAAAAACCTGTGTAATCTTCCTTTCTCCCTCAGTAGTTAGATCCAAAAAATTCCTTATGGATGTTGTAGCATAGAAAAAATATGAATTCATGTAAAACTTGTGTGTTGTAAGTACTTGTAGAAACCACTATAGGAGGAGGCTGCACCTTGGTATTTCTACTTCATTTATTTCCCCTTAGAAGGAGGCGGATCTAACATTGGCTTACAAGAATGGCCTTGCGAATGCAGATGCAAGACAACCTTAGAAAATGTGCATAATGATTGCACAAAAACTGGGGTTTAAGCATGGTGAATGCAAAAAATGGAGTGCAAAGGGTCAACTTGGAAAAGAAGGGAAAATTTCCAATGTTAGGAAAATTTAACAAATGTGCATATGGATTGCATAGTGACAAAACTGCAAATAGAAATTGCTTTTGCAAAAAAGTTGCAAAGTCATTAAAATTAACAACATTGCAAGTGGGAAGTTTGCTTTGTTGTAAAGTCGTCGAAAAACCATGATCCTACAACTTGAGAGGTTCAATGGCTTTATTACTTGCATTTTTTTAAAAAATCACCAATAATACAAGAATGATATTGATTTAGGGCCAAGGAAACACCTCAACCTCACAAAATGGAAATTTTATTCTCTTGTACACTGGGAAAAAAATTCTAATTCAACAATTGGGTCTAGTATTTTGCATATGTGAGGTTTTTTACCGTATTTACAAATGAAAACTAAAGGATTTTTTTGGTCAGGGAAAAACACCAACCCTACAATTTTTAGACTAACGTTTGCATACATGGAGATTTCTTCCACATACAAAAATGGGAAAGATGGTGAAACATGAGTGTCATCGGTAAATTTTATCGATGGTGCAAACAAAGTATTTATCCTTGGCAAGGTCAGGGAAAAACCCTAACCATGCAAATGAATGAGTTTACAACTTTATACACCCATTCGATAAAAACAACCAAAAGTGCATACAACTCACATGATTGACTCGCTGGAATTTAATCAATGGAAATAACTCTTCAAACAAAAAGAGGAGAGTGGCCTTTGCATGAGAAAATCAATTGAATCAGTTTATAAATCAAGGCTGACACAAGAATAATCCACAAGTATGTAATGATATACACCAAATAATGGTGTAAATATTTTTGATAGAAAACCCTAACGAGTTTTTGGAAAATGGAAATTTCTAATACCAAGAATTTAAGAATTTTAAATCTCACAATGCATAAATTCCAACCATAAAAGGAAAATATCACGAGTCAAAAAATAAGGCTACAAAATAACAAAACTAGCAACACAAACTACCCTAAACAAACCCACAACTAGAGTAAAAAAAAGGAATATAGAACAAAACTAAAAATTTATAAATCCTAAAACAAAGATAAATGAAGGTGACATGAAATCCTACATCAAATGAACCAAAAAGAGAAGAAAGAAAAGGAACTTACTTGGAAAGAAATGAAGCAAGACTCGACAAAAACCTTGGTTAAATCCAAAATAAATGCATTTGAAATCCACCAGCAAAGAAGACAACACACTTCATAGGAGGAGAGGAAATATGAATGATAAATGAAATGAGAGAAAAAAAAAACTAAAATTGATTATAAATCAATTTAAAAAGATATTAAAAATAGTAATAAATACACACGTGCAAAGCCATATTTATAGGAGCAGAATTTTTCAGCGCGCTTACAAATTTGATGTGAGTCATAACTTGTAAACTCAGCAGTTTTTAATGATTGTACAAATAATAAGTTCCAAGACTTAGGACCATGCACAAGGGAAATTGAGATTCACCTTGTTTTATGTTCTTACAGTATAGAATACTATGAAATGTACAAATTTCATAGGGGTTATCCCATGAATCAAGTGCAATTGGATTCAAGGATAGCAGTTGGCTCTAGTTGCAGAGCTTCCTTCGGTCATTCTTTAAAATGATCGAAGGGAGAAGAATTCCAATCTCTAAGTGCCTTCATCAATCCATTGGGAATAGAGTCAGGTGACAAAAACCAAAAAGACTCAAAAAAAATTAAAAAAAGAAAAAGATGCAAAGACTACACAATTATTTACAAAAATCATTTGTCACCTCATTGAGCGAAGTGCTTTAGATGTTCATTGTGTGGAAGTGAAAATGGAGTGTCATCCCATATACAAGTAGGAAGCTATTCTCACTACAAATTTGGTGAATCTTGAATGGTCCTCTCAACAATGAGTCAAATTTCTCATGCATGCCCTTTGGATCTCTTCTCTTGTTCCATAAGAGAACTAGATATCCAACTTGAAAATCTCAAGACTTTTCCTTCTTGTCAAAAATGTTCTTTACTTGTTGTTGGTGATTCATAATACAATTCACCACTTGAATGTGCTTCTCCTCCAATTCAAAGAGATACATAATACACTTGTCAATTGAATTGTCAAAAGTATCATCCTTAATGGCCTTAGCCAATTCGAGGGCGAGAAATTCCAATGTGATCAGAATCTTTTCATTCAACCTATACAAGAATTGGAATAGTGACATGCTTATCACCCGCTTTGGGAGTAATTGTCACCCCACAAATCATCATACAATTCCTTGTTCCATAATCATTGATTCTCATCAACTAACTTGCAGATGATAATAACCAAGTTCTTTTTGGTAGATTTAGCTTGACCATTACCTTGAGGGTAATAATTTGATGAATGTGACAAATGTGACTCCATATTCGAAATAAAACTCTGTAATATCATTTGATGAGAACACAATAGTATTGTCTATTATAAAAATTTTTGGCACGCCAAACTTGGAAATCATATTCTCATTTAAGAATCTGCAAACTACCTCTAAAGTAGCATGTTTCATCGGTATAGCCTCCACCCACTTGGTGAAGTAATCAGTGGTTGTGAGAACATAAACATGTCCTACACTTGAAGGTGGACTTACAATTCCAATGATGTCAATTACCCATTGCTAAAAGGGCTCCTCAATGACAACTAGTTTGATTGGAAGAGCATATAACTTAGGCTTTCCTATGAACTATTGACATAGTTCATATCTACGCACCCAATTGTATGCACCTTGAAATAAGGTAGTCCAATAGTACTTAGCTCACAAATTTTTTTGATGTAACCAATGTAGAAAAATTTCCTCCACACACTAAGTTATGGAAATATTCCAATAACCTACTTTGTTGAGCTTTGTCAACACAACATAGAAAAGTTCCATCCAAGCTCCTTTTGTATAAACCATTATCCCATAAGAAAAAAATTATTTCCTTAAGCTTGACTATCCTTTCCTCCTTATGTGTCAAATTCTCTATAAATTATCCATGTTAGAAAGTAAGCGATATTAGAATACCACTTGTCAGTTGTACTAACAAATAACACAGTTGGAATATCTTCAGAACTTACCTCCTCAAAATCAAAAAAATGATTAGGATTTTTTTTAGTTAAAAGCTAGTACAAACCTCTCCCACACACCAACTTGGTTGGCTTTATGTCCATGTCATACTCTTGAATCTTGGCAATCCAATTTCCCCTTTTGCACCAAACTCCTATTGCATCAAGATTGACTTGACAATAGAATCAGGAACTAGTGCAATGACACGATTTTTAAGTATGTAGAACAAAGAACTGAATTGTCTGGAACACTCAGATGAAAAACTAGCTCAATGGTATAGGTAGAACCATGGAAATCCTTGTGTGGAATTAGGAGTATAGTTGATACTGCCAATGAATCAACTCTATCATTGTAATCTCTTAGGACAACAAAAATATTAAAAGCTTCAAACTCTTGTATACCATCCCAAACCAAGTTATGGTAATGCCTTAGTTTGATACAAGTCTCTCACTTGGAAAATGACTAATTCAACATCACCTTGAACATGAAATTCTTTTATCCCTTTCCTTCATGCAACTTCCATTCCTAACAACAATGCTTCATATTCTTGAGTAATAAAATTTTAAAAGAAAAAGGAAAGAATTTCCCTCATGAGAAATTAAAAAAAAATCCACTCTACAACCTATGGAAAAACAATTACCATAAAACTCAATTTTCTAAAGATCATTTGAATCACCAAGACTAGCAATTTCAAAATATGAAACTTATTCTTTAGATGTGGATTCACCATCTGAAAAAGACAAATCATCTAAAGATGATTCATTTTCTGGTGAATATGATCCATTACTTTTAGACTCTTTCTTTGAATTTTTAGATTAATATTGAACATCTTCATTGATCTACAAATAATAAGCCCCCATACCCAAAGACTAACAAAATTTGAGCTCTTAGATCATTTGACTTAGTCACTAAAAACTTGGATTCCCTTTGAGGAAGCAACTTTTTCATTACACCCTTTACAATTATCCTAGCCTCAAACATATCCATATTCAAATCACCTCCTACATCCTTGCATAAGTTTTATCCAAGTAAAATACCATAGGATGCAGGAACATCTACAACCAAGACCATCATCTTAATTTTCTTGTCTGGGAATTCTGCAAAGGAAAACTGTGCATCTTTGATTTTCTAGATCAAAGGTACTTGTTTATTCTCCATATTAAAATAATGGCCAAAATTATTTGTAAGATTCAATCCCAAAGTAGTGGCTACCTTGGTGGGTATGACATTATCAAATGCACCAAAATCTATTACACAGTTACTCAACTTGAAACCGTTAACAAGCAAAGAAAAGTACAACAGGTCTATTCTTCAAGGAATAGATGAAGGAATGGAAACTAAGTTACTCTATGGAAAATTGGATTTTGAAACAATAGGGATATCTTTAGATGAATCTCTATTAGGTTTATTTTTCTTATCTTTAACAAATTCAACTAGTCTATCAAGCCTTTAGATATTCAACTTCAAAAATTTCTATCTTTGTCCTCTTCGCATGATCAATTATGTCAAAGGCTTGCAATAAGATGATCAAGGAGGATGAGTTAACTTAATTGGTAGCTTTTGAGAATGGAACACTGGTCTTTAGAACCTGAATATTGGCCTTTGCTATTGATGAAACCACGAGAGGATGAGTGGTACTTACTTGCTTATTGGTTGTTGTATCTTTGGGTTGCATTAGCAAAGGAGTTCCCCTTTTAGAAATAGTCAAATTGGTGGTTGTGAACTATCATTTTATTTTGTCACATCAGCTTGAGGTTGATCAAGTTGATTTTATTGTGAATTTGTGAACACAACATAAGAATTATTCACAAGATCCTCTTCATCAAATTCATTTTCATCATGTAGATAGCCAATATTTGAGTCACCAGCTAGATCTTATTCCTCCTCTTGGAATCAACATTTTCTTCAATAGGAAATTGTGGTTGCACATAATCATATTGCTCAGCTTCATAATAACCCATGGTAGCATTGGTTGGTGGAGCCTCAAGAGAAATTCTTCCTTTCAGTGAAGGAAGTCTGTTTTGGTTTCTATTACCAGAATAGTTGGGAGAATTTGCAAAGGTTCTCCTCAGAACAGCTTTGTATGGAGGATTAGATGGACCTTGAGAAAATTGTTTCTTCAATTATAGCAATTCATTTGCTAGTTTTTTCACCATAGGATTGGTGCTTGTATTGGTAGACAAAGATGGAGACCCTTGCCCTTTATTCCTATTTTTTTCTTTTCTTATTTTTCTAGCAAGAATCAAATCATCTTCGAAGCTAGTAGCCAATTGTTGTGCTACTTCAAGATCAACTAGAACTACCCTCCACAATAAGAAACTTACCTCTGGTAGTTGCAAGTTAATGAAGAAACATTTGAGATTATGATTCATTGGCTTAGCCTCAACAAGAATCATTGTTACCAACTTATTGAACTTAGCAACGAACTCACACATGGGTTCATGTGCTTCTTTTCTCATTGTTGTTGGTTGTGCCAACAAGACATGTGCATCTTTTGCATGCTTGAAATGTTCTTCAAATTTAGAATGGAGAGTAGCCCAATTGGTAATAGTACCAAGAGAAAGAGTGTAAAACCATTCCACAGCCACTCCTTGTAAGGTCTCAATGAATATACCTACAAAAACATCCTCGTGTTGAATGCTAAGAACACCACATACAATATAGAAAGTAGCAATATGTTCATCAAGATGGTGCTTACCATCACCATAGAACTTTGGGATGTTCTTGGGAGAAACACAAAGTTCATGCAATGGGGATGCAAAATTTAAAGGGAAAAACCCATTACCCCAAGGACCATCGGGTGGTTGAGTTGTCATAGCACCTTGAACAACAGTCACTTGAACTAGTGTGATAGATAAATCCCTTAGAAAATTAGTAGAAAATTAGAAGATTCACTTAGAATCGGTGATCTGATTCTTCGAGGTGGATAACTTCATGTACATTGTAATGGTGACCTTTCTCACAAAGGAGAAGG
>VDFB02130482.1:0-15256 GCA_007258455.2 Sequoia sempervirens
ATCACCATTTCATATTTTCCAATCATTTTTTTTCATTGTTGTAGAAACTACACAAGACCTCATGTTTCTGCCCCAACACATTTCTTGCCTTCGCTATAGAATCAAGTTTATTTTGTACTTCCATAGTTGTTCAAAATAAAAATGAAATTCCAAAATGTTTCAAAACAAATACCTTTCCATTTAGCTAATTGCTTAGAGCCACGTACAAAATAGGGATTGTCTTTACCCATAAGCATAATTTATAATACATTTGTTAGTTGGGTGTTCAAATTGAGTTCAACATTGAAATTTACAAGTCATCCATTATTGCCAACAATCATATGTATTTTGAGACAATATTACCTTGGAGAGGCTTTTTAATCCATTTTCTAATAATACTAAAAAATTATAGAATAGGGATTTTGGACTATATCTTAAGTTATATGAATCTAATTTTGATGATTCATCAATAGTCACCATACATAACCTATCTATCATTTTAGTAATGATCTTATATAGAAAATTGGTTAAAAACTATCCTTGTGTTTTCTAGGGAATTCTTTCGAATGAGATAAAGAAAAAGAATTATAGATCTTCTTAAAAATAGTCCACTTGGATCTGTTTGATCCAAAATAGTCAACTACATTTTGAACCAATATTATTCTAATGAGGTGTTTTTTAATCCTTTTTGCAAATAATTTTGAAATGTTACACTGTGTGGATTTTGAACTATTTCTCAATTTTCTATGAATCTAATTCAAAAGGATTCATGAATATTTATGATATACACCATGTCTTTCATTTTAGTAATGTTCTTGTATAGAATATTGGTCCAAAACAATCTATAGATTTGAGATCATTAATAGATGAAATTTTGTTACTTCATTAACTTGGTTGTTGCATGAGATAAATACTATCTTTGTTAAAGTTGTCAACAATTTTCATTTACGATTACTATATAACCTCTCTATTTTTTTATTTAGTTATTAATAACTTAAAATTTCATAATAGTATTTTATTTTGTCTTTGGTGCTCTTTATATTAATTTTCTTTTATTTTATACCTAACATAAACACTTCTATTAGAGAATATTGAAAGAGAAGAGAAAGCTTGGTCTATCATAACATTATTGCCACAACACCATTAGTCTCTAGCATCTATGATCATTGATTCCTCAGTATGAAGATTATTTATTTTAGTTATTTCAATTAGAATAGCGTGTTAGTTAAATAGAGTAGAATAATTGATGTTTTAAATTTATTTAGTTTTATATCCCTAGAGTAAAAGAATGAAGAATCAATTTTGTCAATTTCTTGGCTATGTATTGTATGTTTATTAAGAAAAAGATTAGTTTGAGTAGAAAATTTGAATGAGGAAAATAACTATATTTTTATATTATTTTTAAGAATAATTTAACAAATATAATTTGAGTCAAACAACAACAAACATTTTAGAAAGCCCCATGATTATGTACTTTGATTACATGGAGGTGGTCCAAGAAACATTCACACTCCCTTATTCCAAGTTTGACAAGATTGATGATGGGGTTTGGAAGAGATATGTTTATATCAGTTGTGTATCGAAGTGGTAGAACAATGATTCTAAGGTTGATATGGGATCATGGAATTCATTTTTGGTATGCACAGGTATGGATTGCTTGAGGACAAGCAATCTCTAGGATGGGAGGACTATGATGTCCCTAATTTGGTTGGGTCGGCTACCCCTAATTTCTATACAATGTTTCATTAGCATAATGGTCAAAGGAATGTTTGGAAAAAATCAGAAGATCTTTGGGAACACTAATAAAAATTGGAATCCCTTTACTAGAGAGTAACTCATATTTGTATACAAGGATGCAAATAGCAACGATAAAACAAATTCCTAAAGAAATAAAGCTAAAGTCTAAAATTGGGATTTGGAGGCAAGTAGTTGAAGTGGAAGAGCACAAATTTTATTGTCTAAAATGTGGGTCAAGAAATCATATGATAGAACAATTCAAATAACCCACTAAAATAAAGAAGGAATGGGGGATAAAGGACACCAGTAAAAGTGAGGATGGCACTGTTAAAACAGAAAGCCCTAAAAAGTAGGAGATAATGTCAATCATTCTGAAAGATCATAAAGCAACAAGAAAAAGGCACAGTGGCCCTAAGCAAGAGAATGAAGCAAGAAAGGAAGAAAACTTTGTACCTAACCTCAAGAAAAATTAAGAAGGTAAACAAGAATGTATCTCTAAAAGTGACAATGAATAGGAGTGTGATGAGTTGGACATAATATATACAAGAAACATTGCTCAGACAATAGCCAAACTACTAGAACAAGTTAAAAAAGAAAATAAAAAGAAAGGTTGAAAATCAAATAAGCAAAGGCGAGAAGAATTTTCTCAAGAGAAGGGCATTAAAAGCATCAAAAATTTCTTACAAGGAATAAAGGGAGGAGAGCACTCACTTAACAAGGAACCATGAATATAACAACATGGAACATGAGGGGCTTAAATGCCCCTAATAAAAGGCCCTTAATTAAGTGCCAGATAGAAAGAGTAGAGGCTAATAGAATACTATTGCAAGAAACTAAGATTGAATAAGTAGACAGCCAAATCTTCTTTCTCAGAGGATGGGAGGAATCATTCTCAAAAAGCATTTGGTATAGCATGTGGAATGGGAATTATATGGTGAAGTACAAAAGTAACAATGAATATCATTGAGAAAGAAGCAAATTGGATGATGTGTGAAGCATCAAGCCTAAAGTGCAACCTCAAATTCATGCTCTTTAATATATATGGCCCAACAAGAAATCAAGGAAAGAAAAAATTGTGGGTTACATTAAGCTAGAAATTATCCAAGGTAGGAAGCCGTTTGATAATACTAGATGGTGATTTTAATGTTCTACTTAAGAAAGAGGAGAAATTTAGAGGAAATGGAAAAGTCCCATCATCAATGAATGAATTTGGATGATTCAATATTAACCAACAACAACATTTAATAGATTCTCAACCAAAGAATGGATTATATACATGCTCAACTAGGAGGGATGTAATGTGTTGTTAAAGAGAAAAACTAGATAGATTTATATTTTTACAAAAATGATTGGAAACAAACTACAAGCAGGGCTACCAAATGAGCTTAATGAGTATTCAACCATGGACGTGAAGAGCTATCCACTAAGCTAACAAATGGAAAAAATAATTTGGAAGATAAATCGAAACAAGAATTTTGATTAAAAAATATGAAGAATTGCACACTTTAATGAAATAAGAGTGAATTGGAAAACAAGGTAAAAGAATACAATGATGAGACTGAAGAATTTAAGGGAAACATATATGAAATAAGTTGCAAAACATGGATGTTGGGCTCCCAACAACATTTGAGGGAGGGTATTTTCCTATCTATAGTAGGAAAGATACAACATACTAAAAAAGATGGAATATGGGCTACTACAAATGTATGGTGGACTTTCTTTTCCTCTCTAAGAGGAAAGGTACAATAGATTATCGATTTTTCTACCCAAAGCACCATAGTCAGGCTACAAAATGTCAATTTCAAAAAACATAAAATAGGCTAGTGATTTCTAGGCATAAATCACTAAAACTATGCTACACAATGTCAAATTTCATGTTAAAGCAATTGAAATAGATTACATAAACTAAATTTTCAATTTTGAAGATTCATATATTTTCAGTCATTTGAAGATACCTTCAATTAGACTAAAACCATTATTTCCTATTGAATGCTAAAAGAAGAATAAGATAAAACTAATAATATTATTTCTATAGCACCAAAAAAATAGAAAACGCATAGTCAACAGTTTTTACAATTCAAAACTCACCCAAATACAACCTAATCATTCGTTTTCAGGTTTTAGGATTTGGGACTAACCAAGTATAAGCTAGTAACGTGTTTCCAAGTCTAATTTTGACACATTTTCGAGGCCAATATCTTTCATTTAGGCCCTCAAAATTAGCTTTTATTATTTTTTTCGTGCTTTTAGAAAGTTGTCTTCAGTAACTTGGAACTCATGTTTCCAATTTGAATTGTAAGTTGACAATTTTTTGTACCTTAGTGTTATAAAGTTTTAAGGAAAAATATAAGCTCATAGGGATATTTATGCGAATTACCAAAAACAACAAAATAGGACAAATGTCAAAAACTGCCAAAAATGGTAATTTTTGGTTTTTTTTTCCAGTTTTTAGATATAAATAATTCTCTTTCATTGTAGCAGTGGGGATGAATAATAGAATCATTTAATTTGAAAGCAAATTTCAACTTTTTGGATCTTATTAATCAATAATGACTCAATTCTGTTGAATGTTTCCTTGGTTGCATCAGTTTAAAATATTATCCATACAATATAATTATTTTATTTATTTATAAAAAATGAAATTTGAAACTCAATAAGTAATAACCAATTTTAAAATCATATTTTTTTCAAATGAATAAAACTAATTACCATTCTTTAAAGTAAACAAGTTCCACATAGTGGGGAGTACTTGTGTATCTAGAATTATAGCAATTGTACTTGTTGGTTAGTTGATAAATTATTTATCAAATATCAATTTACGAGCAAGTCAGATAATAGTTTGAAATAATAGATTATTACAAGTCATATGTATTGTAGCCACATAGATTTTTGTATCGTAACAAATACGGTTAGAATTAGAATTTAACTAGGGATTAGATTTATAATTAGGATAAAGGTTAGGGTTATAATGAGGGAATTAGGCTTAAGATTCAATTAGGGTTCTGGTTAAATGATTCATTTAGGGCTAGAGTTCAATAAGGGTTTAGATTGAGTGGGTTAGATTCAATTAAGGCTAGGGTTATAGTTCAATTAGGGTTAGGATTAGGATTCAATTAGGGTTATGTTCAATTAGGGTTATGGTTTAATTAGGGTTAGGATTCTAAGATAAAGCTTGAGGTCACAATTAGGTTTAGGGTTAAGTTTAGGGTTAGGGTTAGGGTTAGGGTTAGAGAACTAGGGTAAGGAATCAATCAAATTTAGGGTTTAATTAAGGTTATGGTTCAATTAGGGTTAGGGTTCAAATATGGGTTTTAAGGTTAGGGTCGATGTTGGCATTAAGGTTAGGGTTAGAGTTAGTGTTCAACTAGGGTTAGGGTAATGTTATGTTTTGGGTTCAATTAGGGTTGAATTAGGGGTAGGATTAAGGTTAATTTGGGGTTAGGATTCAATTAGAGTTTAATTAGGGTTAGGGTTAAGGTTAGGGTTATAGGATAAATCTTGGGGTCAAGGTTAGGATTAGTGTGTGTTAGGGTTTAGGGTTAGAGTTAAGGTTTAATTAGGGATGTGGTTAGGGATAATGTTAGGTTAGGTTAGCTTAGGGTTCAATTAGGGTTAGGGTTAGGGTTAGGGTTCAATTAAGGTTACAGTTAGAACTAAAGTTCTCATTAGAATTAGGGTTCGTATATAATTTGGATTATGAATAGGGTTAGAATTAGAATTATGATTATAATTAGGGTTAGATTTAGAATTAGAATCAACGTTAGGTTTCAACTGCTAATGATGTTACAGTTTATTTAGGGTTAGAGTTCAATTAGGGTTCAAGTAGGGTCAGGGATAGGGTTTAATTAGGGTTAGGGTTAGGGTTAGGGTTCATTTATGGTTAGGATTAAGGTTAGGTTAGGATTAGGGTTATGATTCAATTTTGGTAGGGTTAAGTCTAGAATTAGGTTAGGATTAATGTTCAATTAGGATTAGGTTTGGTGTAACAGTTAGGGTTCTAGGATAAAGCTTGGGGTCAAGGCCAGGGCCAGGGTTAGGTTGGTTGAAAATGGTTTAACTTGATTATTTGATGTTTGAGTCTCAATAAGGAACTATGGTATTTACAAACACCTTTGGCCTAAATATGTTGAATCATGACAATCATGTTCTCCTTAGTCTAACCATTAGATAGACCAATTAAACATTAAACAACCAAGGGAAAATGATTGTTGACAAAAAGAAAGTGTGGCAATGAGCCTAGATGATGTATGCTAATATATGATGTGATAATGGTACTATATTTCCTTAAATGTTCTTTGATCATTCCTTTATCTATAGATTCCTAAGAGATATTGTATGGTTCAAATGATTGATTGAATATCTTTAAATATAAAAAATAACACATAAATCAATATAAAAGGTGTGCTAGGTCAACTCACAATTTCTAGTGGTCAAAAAGGTGTGAATTTTAATTTAGATTATAAAATATTGAGGTTCAAATCCATAACTATATAAATGACCCTACTAAATTTTACATCTACAAATTGATCTAACATGATGGATAGGGAAGCTTAGGATTGAGACCAATTTCAATGAGTGAACTAGATAAATGGATCAAGATAAAGTGATGCTATGAAATAAATTCATGTAAGAATATACTACTTATAGAATTAATGTTGTGTTAAAGACATTATAATTGAAGACTCAAATTATTGGTCATAAGTATGTAATTAATTTCCCCAAATTATATATAATAAGTACTAAGTTTGTGAACATCAATTACGCTTCCCCTACCTTAATCAAGGCTAATTAAATGAGAGAGCACAAGTGTCCAATGGAATAAATAAGGGTCAAATATCATAATATCAAATTTTATTTTAATAAATTAAATACAATAAAATGATATGCATAGAACAAGAATTTAAGAGGGAACATTTGTAAGGATGAAGGCTTACATATTTGATTCACCATACAATAGAAAATAAATTATCTTAGAGTGTAAATTTTGTCCTTATATTCTTTGCAAGTTTATTTTATTGGAAAATGTTTATTTTAATCCTTACATAATGTTTGCAATTTATAAAATTAATATTGATTTGTGGTGCATGCAAGGAATCTGGGGATGCATGTATCATATGGGTTAGACATTCTTTGGGAAACTTTCTATGTTGTATGTAATATTGGGATAAATATTTAATAATGGAAAAATTTAGTACCAAAAGGGAAAACTTAACACCAAAAGTGAGGGGGAAACAAATTTGTAAGTTTACAGTATTAGGCACACAATTTTTATAATACAATTGTACAATTTTTTCCCCTTGACCACTACAATATTTTTTCATTTCACATAAACTAACAACTTAATCAACCAAGCATCTATGATCTAAAATGGAAGTGCTGATTTCAAAAGTTCTTCATTCAACATGGTGATAGAAAATAAACATCACCAATTATATGCTTAAATACTCAATAGTGCTAAGCTCCTAACCTCAAGGCTCATGATGAACCTACCTACACATCCCCTTGTGGAAAATTAGAGGCTTCATAGTTCACCCAACAATATAAGAGGAAGTTCATTCTCTCCTCTTGTATGAGATATCTAATCTCACCTATATGAACTTAGTAAATTATAATATAATGATAATAATATCTCAATCAAGTGCTAGTTGCATACCAAAAATTAGTAATCCTTAATGTATAAACATAAAAAAATACATAGGGGTTATATCATACCATAATTCCAAAGATCACACACAGAGTGAATATATCTAGCATACATCACATATGCACCAAGTGACTAGCTCATATGCATATCACAGTATAAAAATGACTAGATCATACACACATCATATGTACAATGGTGATTAGATCATATGTACATCACATTAGTACAACCATGATTGGCTCATACACACATCACAAGTATTCATGTGTGAACCAGGTGAATTTCCGCTAATCTATAAAAGTAGTAGGTAGACATCAATCATTAGCACAGTCCAATGATTGCTTGTCATTGCTCAAACACCTTAGAAGTTCACACTTGGGCTGGTAATACATAACATGATTTATAATAATGATCAGGTGAGCTAGATAAATATATCACAATCAATAAAGCCATGGGCCTATACATAGAGACCTCTAGATACAGAGTTAGGTTTCACAAACACATAATATTTACATAGAACCAACACAAGATGACCTAAATACCCAACATGTACATTTAATCAAATATTGGCTAAAAATTAATCAATCTCTTTCTTCAGTGTGCTTATATATAGAAGTATATTATGTATTAAATACAAGTTATTAGGTTGTCATAACTCAAACAAAACCATCTAATACCCATTCTAGCCTCAAATTGAAGCCTACTAAGAGAGAAGATCAAATGAATTTGAAATAACCCCCAAACCTTAAAGTTATTCCCCCGTAACACCCCCCCTCCCCCCCAGACTTAAGGTTACAACAAAACCCTTCTTCCAAGGACTACCTTTGTACCTACTTACTTGAACGAGATCGAAGTAACACACAATTCTGCTTACATGGTCTCTTAAGGGATGTCTATGCTCAAGTTTCCTTATAATCATGGTTTCATTAATTATTAACACCAAAAAGGGTCCATTTAAATGATTTTCATTAGTTAATAGTTCTCAATGATAAACAAGGAATTCTAACATAACTCCTAATTTAGTAAGCCTAAATTATAACACTTTCATCTAAGGACATCAAGTTCTCTAATTAGAACTCACTACCTTTATTATTCATAATGCAAAAATTATGCAAATAAACCAAAAGTTTAATTGGGTCAATGGCCACATTGATCACAAATGACAAATTACCTTTACAAAAACCATAGTAGGTAGGATTTGTTATCCTATTCACTCATACACAAAATGGAAAACCACAAAGAAATTCTAGTTTCATGTTACTTTAGTGTCTACTAGATATTTTTGTTAGGATTTATCCTTGTTAATCTCTAAGGACTTGGGAGCATTCTATCCCATCGGAGTTATGAATACAAAGGAAATGAATTGTCACCTCTTAGATTGGTTTAATCACATAGTGAGTCTAGAATTGATTTTTCAATATAGTATTCAAACCTTAGTACTTTATTTCACTCTATTCAGTAACCACATATTACTAAAATTATTCAAAATTAATAATTATCCTTTTCCCTTTACTAGAAATAATTACAAACTTTCTCTAAACATAATCAACATTTGAGTCATACAAGAGATATTTGGGCAACATCATATCCTTCAAATCATTAAATACACTCAATAATGTCATTCTTAAACCCTTTATTTTATTTGTCTTAAAATGCAATCCCAATACTCTTATATTAACAAGGTATACCCCTCTAAAATTCCTAACCTACTACGGATAGTCAACAAAAACAAAATAAAAATATCATAAGTTAAACTTCGAAACATCCTTCTTACATAGAAGATGACTATCTGTAAAACCTCCAAGTAGCAAGAATTTTTTATTAATTTCCATAGATGCATGAATACCCATACCATTATAGGATAACAAACCTTATATATAATAGTGCGGAGATGCTGGATGTAACTTGTGCCATGAAGGTTCAATTTAAGATTCACTCAAATATACTTCTTGTAATTGCAAATATTATCATGCCAGGAAAACAACCATATCATAACATGTTCTTTGATATGATTACCAAATATTATATGAGAATTCACATTTAAAATTCAACCACTAATCTTCTGCTTGGAATTATTAAGTAAAAATTCATACTTTATGTCATTATGTTATAATTATTGTTAATAAGTATGGAGAATCTTTGTCATAGTCTTTAATTTTTTTATTCAAGATAAATGCATCGCCTACGATATAGTGCATTATCGAGTTATAAGGAGGAATTCTTATATTTTATAATAAATATTGAACACATGGTAGTAATTTAGGATGATCAAGGGATTGGAATGCCATATCACTTTAATGGCATTGTAGGAACTATCTAGACACAACACCGTCATGCCCATATGTGTGATTGAATGCATTGATGGATGATAATTCTGTATTCCTTTTTGTTCATTTTTCTTCATGGTGTCCATGCTTCTCATTTAATTTGTCATTAGCAACTTTTATTGTGTAATAACATTGTCTTAATTTTACTAGTATGACACCCATACTCATGCCATTACTCCCCATTTAACCATTTGATATTCTTTGACTTCACGGGATATGATAACAACATGGCAGATTTTTGTAACTTTATTTCTATAAAATCAAGCACAAAAGTGATTGTTGACATTGGCTATCATTACCTTTATCTTGCTTGCTAAAGTTGAGTATCTCTTGTAAGTTTGATATGTACGGAGATGAAGCATGGATTAAAATGCATTGTTACATAGAGTGGAATTGGGGAGCTTGATATTTCGAAAGCCTTGCATAGAGATTCTACAAGTTTACTGTAATCTTTATTTTATGAGATAATACATTAAATGTATGAATGCTTTTGGAGGAAAGGTTTTCTAATAGATGAAAGTCCATTGATTTCAAATTTTAATTTTTAGAGGTTGAATTTGTGTGATACAAGATTAATCTCACATTGTTGGATTTCTTGAAATAAGAGAATAGCCATGTTAATGTGGAGCATGAATATTTTGAACATAGTAGACAATAATAGACATAATAAATAGCAAATGTCTAAAAATATATAAGAATATATAAATAAAAAAAAGATAATAAATAAATAAAACAAATCTGATTTTTCAAAAATACAACATTTATTGATATATAATTATACTCCCCTAAAATAATCCAAAACTAAATAAAAATTAACTTTACTATAGAAATTTCACAATTGCATAATTAAGTTCAAAAACTAGAATGGTGAAATAGCCAAGAAAATTTAAAATTCAAATTAGAATGCAATGACAACCTGTATGGAGGAAAAAAGCAGAAAAGAGGATACAAGAAAGCAACGGTAGGAATTCATAACGGTACAATTCTCTTCAAATTAGAATGCAATGACAATGCGCCTGAAAGCATCACAACCTGTATTCAGGGAAAAAGCAGAAGAAAGCATCACAACCTGTATTCAGGAAAAAAGCAGAAGAAAGCAACGGTAGGATACAAGGACTCTGCCATTCCTTTCATGTTCTAAATTAAGTGACTCTACACTCTGCATTTCCTATGAATATGTCCAGCATAATGGTTTTATCGTTGATGATCTTGGTATACCAGTTATGTTGGGCAAAGGCAGCTTTGGGAGTCCCTACAGAGCCGCTCTTGATGACTCCTCTGTTGTTGTGGTTAAGAGAGTGAAGGATGCTTTTGCGAGTAGCAGAAAAGATTTTGAGCAGCATATGCAACTGCGCGGGAGCTTGAAGCATGTCAATCTGGTGAGCTTGAGGGCTTATTATTATGCCAAAGATGAGAAGTTGCTTGTTTATGACTAACTTCCCAATGGCGGCCTTTTCTCTCTTCTTCATGGTATGTTCAGTAGATTATAACTCTGAAAATGCGGAGTCCCCTGTTTGATTAATATTGTGAGTGTAAGTATTCATACGGTTCGAATCGAAATCTTTTGTGGTGCTGTAGAATATGTTTTGTAAAGGGTTTTCCCATCATAGTCACATTACACAAAACGTTCACGTTTTGAAGCCCTAGATAGTTTATATACATTGCACATTGTGTCTCAAGGTTTACTTGGCAGAGCTTACTGATTACTTCCTCAGTTTCTTTAATATGTATTTTGTTAGATTTTACAATATTTAATCCCTTAGCAGTTTTGGTTTCTTTAATATGTATTTTGTTAGATTTTACAATATTTAATCCCTTAGCAGTTTTGCAATGCATCAAATGCCAAGTTTTTTATTAAAATTCAGGAAGATGAATCTTGTGAACTGTGTGCACTGTGAAAGTTGAGTCTTGTGAATGTGTAAACTATTAAGAATAACATGTACAAGATATTAAACACCCAGTTGATTTTTAGGAAAAATTATTACATTGCCTGATTGTAACCGAAGATTAAATTGGGAAAAATAGTAGTAGAGTGCCAAATTATCCTCTGTGGCAGTAGTTAGTAGAGGCGGCTTTAAGTGAAATGGTAAAACCTCTATAAAGAATGGTGATTCACAAAAGCAACTCATATAAATCTCAAAATGGTTTAGTTAGCAATCAGTGCCTATAGATATTGATTATGGGTTTTACTCTATATGATTGGATCTTTTATGAATGGTGGTTCACTAGAGCCCTTGTCTGACGAGCTTGAGCATAAATGGACACTCATTCCCTCTAGAAATGGTCTTAACAATGAGTAACTCCTTATTACTGATTTTAGTGGCCTGTGAGATTCCATTTCTAAGTTCCATTTGAAGACATTCATTGCCTCTAGTTTGTAATTCACAGGGCTGGGGCACTGATATAGCTTCTCCCCTACAATTAGGACAGCTTACCCTGCTATCCCATGTAAAAAGCCTTTTTCAACCATTCACTGCGGAACTCCCCATCTCTTCAGTGTTTTAAGTTTTTATCATCATGGAACTAATCAATGAGATGAAAATGGTCATTAAAAAAGGAAAAACTGTTCTAGAAATTGTAGGCCGATCAACTTTTTGAAAAAAGATTGTGACCTTTGATCTCTGTGTTTTAATAGGTAACAGGGGTCCAAATAGAATACCCCTGGACTGGACCAGGCGATTGAAGATAGCATTGGACGCGGCTCTGGGGTTGGCATATCTTCATCGTTCAGGCATGACACATGGAAATGTGAAATCCTCAACATTCTGCTGGACAAAAATGGAAACGCATGCGTTGCAGACTTTTGTCTTATGAGGCTTATTAATCCTTCCATAGCAAGATTTGCAGGCATAAATCCATATGTATGCAGATACCCTATCTTTATATTTCAGCATTTTATTTCAAAATGTATTTTGCATATGTCCCTCTTCTCTAAGAAGGCACCAGAATGCCCTTCGTTCAGGGCTTGCTTCTTTTGGGCTGCAACTTTTCTTCCATATGTGATATTTTTTCGTTCTGAATCATTTTTCCTTCAAATTGTTCTGTATCTTTCCATCTTCGGTCTTCAACTGTCTTTCCAATCTTTCAACTAAGCCATTAAATGCATACTTTTCTCTACTACAAATTTATTATACAGATCATGTTGTCCCTTAAATGCTTCTCTGCTTCCCTTCATGTTCATTTTGGGTGTAATTGATCCATACCATTCTTTAATGCAGATGTTTAATCAATTGCACTGTTGATTGAATGAACAAGCTACATTTATATCAGTATGTCGTCATCTACATCCTTGTGTCTGATTCCACAGCTTTCTCCCTTTCCTTTTCATTTTCTCGTTTTCCTGCTGCACACAATCTCTCCATGTTTGTCTCGTTTCAGTCGAGCACTTCATAATTCTGTTGTTTTTGAAATTAACTGTCGGTGGTCAAAACAGGAAGAAAGTTTTCATTATTCTCATTATTATGACTGACCATTCCCACATAACAAAACAAAAACAGTTTTCAACTTCAGATCAATTTTCTTCTCAAGGAATTTATGTGTAGTTAAATTATTCCCTCTCAGATTGTGCTCTGAAGCCTCCTAAGGCTTATTTTACATGGAATTTATGTGTAGTGGAAGAGTAGAAGTGAAATGTCTGATTCGCTTTTCTGGAAGACTTGCTGCTTTGATGAATGTTCTAGAAAATATTCAGGCCTTGAGGTATGTTATCAACTTTTGAATGCAGATTAGTATGTTTCTTATTTTTTGTAATAAAAAGGCTAGTTTATTCTGCGGCTTGAACAAAATAAAATGGCAGAACATCGACAAACGGTTGCCTAGAGGTATGCCCAGTATAGGGATATTTTCATTTCGCCAGAGATAAGATTTTAAATTTGAGATTTACCTTGCTCTAAATATGCTTTTCATTTAGAGGGATTTAGTAGGTACTTGTTAACATCCTTGAGATTTACCCTATTTTTAAGATGTTCTTAGAATAAGATTTTATTTATTTCCTATGAATATGTCCAGCATAATGGTTTTATTGTTGATGATCTTGGTATACCAGTTATGTGTTTGAAACATAATTAGCATGTTTCAAATTGCTATAATTAAAATTCACAGCAGAATATACTAGTCCTTCAATGATTGTTGAACACTTATGAGCTATACTTTCAAAGTACCTTATCCCTTGGTAAAATATGAACCCGCTCCCCTTTTCTTTAGCCTCCTTCCTTTTCTCATCACTCGCTCTTCCAATCTCTTCCAACACCTCAATCTCATTTATAAATTCTGGAAGTTTTCCATCTTTTGTTTGAAGTAATGACTTTTATTCAATATGTCCTATTCTCTATAACAATTCAAAAGTTAAATAATATGTTGTAACAGTTGGTTTTGTTGATTAAGTCGAAGGACTTCTTGTTTCACTGTTCTATTCTCTATAACCAGAGATATGAGTAACTGCCTCTTCCCTGTTGCTGAATTGAGTATATCACCAGTGGAAATTCAATTGTCTTTCCAAGCAATGTTCTTAGATTTCTATTCATATATCGTGACTTCTTATTCAACTGGCAGTACCATTCCAACTTTCTTATGAAGTGGAAGATGCAAGCAACATCATCTTCCAGCCTTCTAAACCATACTTCATCCTCATCCATTTCTCTGTCCACATCTCTTGCCATTGACCTCACCGTCCTATTCCACTCTCTTGTACTGGTCTCAGATCAAAAGGAACTAAATTCTCACTTACTTGACCTTGTAGAGGGCATAACCAGTCAATGGCCTTCTTATATCAGTCACACACTTGCAAGGTGAACAAAACTCGGCTCAGATACCACTCGATCTATAAATTGTTAAAGAAACTCCTTCTACAATCACCAATACAGACTCTACTTGTCGACTCTACACAAAACCTTCTCTACAACTGGATAACAAATTTGCACAAGTACAAGCAAACCACTGCAAGAAATTGAACATGCAAATACACTTGGAGAGACCCTCAAAAAGGATGAAAATACCAGAAGAGTGAGTTCATGCTCTTTATGCCACTAATATCCAGTCGATTACAAGTGTTTACAATGTCCAAATGGTGAATTGAAACGCTTTCAACAAGTACAGTGAGCTCCAAACACTTGTAAATGGTCACTGCACCATGGAAACCCAGTTCTCCCTTTTACAACATCAAAACTTGAACATAGTGAAGGTATAATTGAGAGCCAACCCTTGCACAATGTGTTTCAAGTGTTCTTAAACCTTTCCCATGTCCATCCTTGGTGCCAAATTGAATCCAAATGTCAGAAAGTTGAACTGAAAAGTCAAAACTCTTCAAATTCTACATTCCGTCTGATCTGTACAAAACCATCACCCAATGATTTTTGAAATACTTTATGAAAGGAATTACATATAACCATAGTTCTTAGGCAACTTTTCAACCATAAATGGCATCAAATGACCCCATGGTCATTCTTTATAAATACAAATACAAGTCTATGGCTGTGGAACTGTAACTGTAATCAAAAGAATTCTTTGTGTTTATACAAGCTTTGCATCACCAGTAATTCTTTGTAGAAAAATCAACATATCAAAGTGATCG
>VDFB02130483.1:0-31978 GCA_007258455.2 Sequoia sempervirens
AATGGTAAAGAACAATAATGTAATGAAATGATAATGAATGAATGGTAGATGAAACAAACGTCCAAATGTCCTCCACAAAGAGTTCAAAGATACATGACAACCGTTGATGTTTTCATTCAGCCTTTTCGAACACTGATATGAATCCAATATGCAGATATATACAATGATCTAACTAAAATGCAACTAAATGAAACTAACCAATTTGTTGAGCCTGTTATAAGCATTCTTAAATCATCATAGAGCATTTTAAAATGTTGGAAGTATGTACAAGCATCAGAGGGGAATTTAGCACCAATGATGACCTGAGTACAACTTTCATGATTTTTGATATAGCAAGCGAACACAAGCATCGAGGTATAATTGAACCGAGATGACCTGAGCATTTCTTGCATAAACAGACAAAGATTAACCACTTTTTGATGCAAATGTGGAACTGTCATCAATAATATTGCTTTGGTAATCATGTCTCATGACATATTTACATCAAATTGATAGTTAACCTCAAGACAATAGACAAAGAAAAATCATTCTTGTTCCTCGCCACTCTAGTTCAGTACATCATTGAGTGTGCTCCAGAGTAATGATATCGAAAATGAAACAACCATTATTCAAAATGTAATACTGTTATTCGAGACATTATTCATATTTTAGATCATCCAACAGACAATGATAAGGTACCCACTGAAAACTGTACATGATATGGATCGATGTGTGAGTTGGTTGTTTGTTCATATGATTGGATTTTATGACATTGTCTAGCTGTTGTAGTATAACCTGAAAGTTGAGTGCCCCTAGTTAACGTTTGCCCCATTTATTGACATAACTTGTTGAAAAGAATATGTACAATGATCAAGCCATGGTAAGACATTTGTTGTTCTAGGAAAATGACAGCAGAATGATGTAATTATAACCCTAAGATGCGGAAGAAGATGCATGAAAAAGAAAGCCTAAAAAGTGAAAGTGCAAAACATGAACTAATAGATGGAGAGCTCTAGATAGCGTCTATTTGCCAGATTTTCACTATCTGTGTTTATTGCATTTTTTTTATTTCTTTTTTTTTTTTGTATTTCCTTAGGACTTTCTGATTTTTTGTATTTTTTAGGACTTTTTCTGCTATTTTTGGATTTCTTCAGGACTTTTTCTACTGTTTTTGTATTTTTTCAGGACTTTTTCTGTTGTTTTTGTATTTTTTAGGACTTTTATGGATGATGATAGCTAACTTAAACATAATATTTCTTGGATGCATGTTGTTGATGGGTTCATCAAATAGGTCCCCTCCGGCATTGATAACGTGGCTCTGAACCATAGGCGCAATAATACATAAGGACCTAGCCAATTTGGCTCAAACTTTCCTTTCTTTTCTCTGTCTTGTTGATTCCGTGGATTTTCTTTTAAAATCAGATCACCTACCTGAAAGGTACATGGATTTACTTTGTGATTATAGTTGTGAGACATCATATGTTAGTATGCTTTCAAATGGTCAGCTGCTCTTTGTCTCCTTTCATCTAGGAGTTCTAACTCTTGTAGTTGGGAAACTCTGTATTCATCATCTGTTATGATACCTTCCAGTGATACTCTAAGTGATGGTATTTCAACTTCTAAAGGAAATATGGCTTCTGCTCCATAGACAAGAGCATAGGGTGTTGCTCTTGTTGGTGTTCGGACACTAGTTCTGTAAGCCCACAAGGCCGAGATGAAGTTAACATGCCAATCCTTTCCTGAGTCATTGACAGTCTTCTTCAAAATCTTTAGTATAGTCGTGTTTGAGGCCTCTGCTTGGCCATTCCCTTGTGGATAGTAAGGCGTTGAATATCTGTGCTGAATATGGAATCTTTCACAAAGTTCATCAAAATCCTGATTCTTGAAAGGTTGACCATTATTTGTAATAATAGAATTAGGAATACCATATCGACAAATAATGTAGTTGAGTATGAAGGATGAGATTTGTTTTCCAGTGACTTTAGAGAGAGGTACTGCCTCAATCCACTTAGTGAAATATTATGTCACTGTGATAATGAATTTATGCCCATTTGAAGAGGAAGGATGAATTTTTCCTACTAGAGTTTAACCCCATTGAGAAAATGGCGAGGTTGGCGTGAAAGATTATAGTTCACGGCCGGGGAGCATGAATGAGGTTCCATGAATCTGACATTTTGAGCATGTTTTAACAAAAGTGAATGATTCTCTTTCCATTATAGGCCAGTAGTAACCCATTCGAATCAATTTCTTGGATAAGGTTAGTCCACTCGAATGAGTACCACAAATTCCCCCATGAACTTCTTGTAAAGCTTTGTCAGATTCATCACGTTCAAGACATCGAAGTAAAGTACCATCAAGGCAGAAGTGGCGATAAAAGGGTATGGAGTGATAAAATTATAAGCGAGAAGATTGTGGATAAAGTTACATTTTTAGTTTATGAGATAAGTTAGGTGGTAAATGTCATATTTTAGGGGCATAAAACCTTACCATACCGAGTGGAGATCGGATCTACAAGTGGCCAGGATAATTTGGCTTTGAGTGTGTCATAGGTAGGGGGTAAATGGGTATTCCACGAGAAATTCATAGCCCGAGGTACGTTTTTAAGAAGGGTTGTACCAATGATGTGATCGTAGCCATAGCGTCAGCTGCTTTGTTATCAAGCCTTGGAATTTGTGTGAACTGGATGTCCACAAAGTACTTCTTGAAGTCATCGACCATCTTTTTGTATGGCAACAATTTGTCATCTTTAGTCTGATAATCATCATTGATTTGATTAATGACTAACTGTGAGTCACCATAAACTTGTAGCTCGGTAATCCTCCATTCCAATGCTGTCTTTAGTCCAATGATTAGTGCCTCATATTCGGCTATGTTATTGGTGCATGGAAACATTAGCCTATATGACCGAGGAATAGTATGTCCTTGAAGGGTGACAAAGAGAATGCCTGCCCCCGATCCATGTTGAGTAAAAGAACCATCAAAGTATAAGGACCATAGTTGCTTGAATTATGCAGTGAAAACATCGGCATCTGGAAATTCAATGCGCAAGGGGTGCTCTACTTGCAGTGGAGCATCTGCTAGTTGATCATCGATAACTTGTCCTTTGATTGTTTTGTGATCAACATAGAGGATGTCAAACTCACTCAAAATCATGACCCATTTTGCTAACCGTCCTGTCAACGTAGCTTTGCTTAACAAATATTTAAGTGGATCAATCTTTGCAACAAGATTAATCGTATGCGTTAACATATAGTGTCAAAATTTTTGTGAAGCAAAGATCACTGCTAGGAAAACCTTCTCAATGAAAGTGTAGTTGAGTTCATGTCCTGTCAATGTTCGGCTGATATAATATATTGCTCGTTCTTTCTCTGTATGGTCTTCTTGTGCTAGCAATGCACCCAAGGATGTCTCTGTTGCGGCAATGTACAAGATCAATGGTTTATCTGGATTTGGTGGTACTAGAACTGGTGGGTTCATCAGGTACTGCTTGATTTGTTGAAATGCCATTTCACATTTGTCATCCATTAAAGGAACATTCTTATCTTGAGGGAATGTGTGAAAGGTAGAGCTTTTTTTTCAGCCAATTGTCAATAGATCTTCTTATGGAATGAAGTTGCCCTTGTAATTATCTCGAATTGGTGATGTTCGCTTGGAGGCATCTGATTACTGAACTTTAGCAGGATCTACTTCAATTCCCTTTTCTAAAACAATATATCCTAAAAGTTTTCTAGATGTGACCCCAAAAACACACTTCTTGGGATTTAGGCGAACTTTGAATTTTTCCAATCTGGTAAATATTTTAGACAATATTTCCAGGTGTCCTTCTCTGGTGTGTGATTTTTCCAATATGTCATCTACATAATCTTCCATGAATGTGTGCATCATGTCATGAAAGATCATAGTCATAGCTCTTTGATAAGTAGCCCTAGCATTCTTTAGACCGAAAGGCATGACATTCCAACAGTACGTTCCCCACAGACAAGTGAAAGTTGTTTTCTCTTGGTCTTCTAGTGCAATCTTGATTTGGTTGTAACCAGAGAAACCATCCATTAATGAATACATGGCATGGCCAGCTGTTAAATCAACTATAGTGTCAATGCTTGGAAGCGGAAAGTCATCCTTAGGGTAGGCCTTGTTAAGATCTCTGAAATCAGTGCACACTCTAATGCATTTTATCGGCGGGACTAATATTGGAGATCCATTCTTGCATAGGCAATTGATCTTATAAATCCAGCATCTAGATTTTTTCTTGAGTTCTTCTTTAACTAGTAGTGCAACATGAGGATGCATCTTTCTAAGTTTTTGTTTCCCTTTGGTTTAGCTCACGGTTTTGATAGAAAAAATGATGCATTATGAATCGAGAATCAAGACCTAGCATATGCATAAGACCAAGCAAAATTGACTTGATTTTCTTTGAGAAAGTTCATGAACCCTGGGATTTCATTATCTGTCATTGATTCAGCTACCTATAGAGTCCTTGGTTTATCTGTAGTTTCAATATTGATTTCCTTTGTAGGCTCGATCAAAATGGGCGATTGCTCATGATAGTGCTCCGGGAGAGTGTCAAGTTTCCCATTAGCTGGTGCCTTGAAAAGGTTTTCACCATCTAATACGCTCTTTATTTTATCTTTTGGTTGATCTAGTACTGCCAGATTCTAGTTTTCACCACTAGATCGTTCTTCTTTATTTTCATTTTTGCAGCTAGGAGACTTTACACTCTCTTGATTAAAGACTTTGTGCCAAAAATCACTAGTGGAACAATCATTTGCATCATCTGTAGAAAGGAAGTTTATGATAGCTTCGTCATTTGGAAAAATAGGTATATCAATAGGTTCAGCTAGATCCCAGTCAATGAGATTAGGATGGATCAAAGGTAACAAGATATTTGGTCGTGTGAAATTGGCGATGGTTAGAGTCAAAACAAAGTTATCGGTAGGATCCGAGGTATGAGATAGATCAATGATGGTACTATTCTCATGATAGTCTTGTTCGTTAAAATCTGACTCAGTATCACTAGACACATAGTTGCTTTGTAGTTCAGATTCTTGTGGTTGGGACCCTGAACCTTCTCCTTTGATTAAAGTTGGTGTATACTTGTGTATCACATCTATCTCTTTGTCTCTCCAAAATTTATCATCATGGATGGTATCCCATTCATATTCAGCAGAATCTGTATCAGAGTTATTTTCTATGAAATTCAGGATTGATGCCAAACATGCCTCCTTTTTATCAGAACCTTCTTGCAATGTAAAGACATTACCCTGTGATTGGTTGGATGGAGTAGAGTCATAGCCTAGTCCAATTTTATCATATGCAACAAGCCCTGGAAGATGGATAGGCTCAACTATGCCTTCTTTTCTTTTTCCAATAGGGCCATTGTCATAGCCCATCTTTTGCATGATGGAATACCCTTTTCCATATCGATCAGTTGGTAAGGTGACATTTAGAACTGTTTCATCTTCATCTTTATAAGCCAATTCGGAATAGCTGTATCCTCAAGATCTTCCATGGGGAATTTTTCTTTGATGAATTGTCCATTGAACTTGGTAGTTGGCTTTGCTAATAATTTTGTTGATGTTGAAGGTACTGATATCTATTGTGGTGTAATAGAAGGTTGTCCATGTGATCGAGGCGATGTAGGTAGATTAGCAAGACAGAGAGAGTATTCCCCAACTCCACTTTCCTTGAACTGCAGTTTCTTGTCAAAGCTTTTGGCTAATTGACTAATTTGTGTATCATTCTTAGGAGAAGTATTAGCAAGCGCTTCTTGATTGTTTGGAACCAAAGTATCTTGACTAGCTTTGATGTTGGCACAAGTTTGGATGTTTGAATTATCAGCTAATATAGTGATTTCCTATCCGTCATATGGAAACTTAAGACATTGATGGTACGTGGATGGAATAGCTTGCATTTCATGGATCCAAGGATGACCCAACAAGATGTTATATGCAAGATCCCGGTCTAATACTTGACAAAAGGTATTTTTGATAATAGGTCCCACTCTGATTGGTAGCATGATTAGACCTTTAGACATTCTTTCCTCATCATCATAGGCTTTAATAGTAATCTTCCTTCTAGGATCAATGGAGTCCTCAGAAAATCCTAAAGCTCGAACCAACTTCAAGGTACATATATTCAAACCAGCCCCTCCATCTATTAGGACCCGTTTTACACAAAACTTGTGGATCATGACCTCTAAGTATAATGGCGAATTGTGGGGATGAGTCATGGAAACATCATCTTTGTTAGAAAATGAAAGGCATGTGGGTGAGGACAAGTGTCCTACCATGGCTTGAAATCGATTCACATCCAAATCTGTGGATACAGTTGTTTCAAAAAGGGCCTTCTCTAAGATTTCCTTATGTGCTGGGGAAATCTTCAGGAGTTCCAAAATGGAAATTTGAGCCGAAGTTTTTCAAAGTTGGTTAACTAAGTCATATTGATGTTGAGGGAAGGGTTCAGTGGATTTCGACGAGGCACCCTTCAAGACAACTTTAGCTTGTGCTCTTGTTGTGACATTAACTTGCCCATAGTCTATCTTCTCCTTGATTTTTACAACGTTGATCCACTCATCATTTGTATAGAGGTGACAGATTACCGTGTCATCGATTTGATTCACATTTTTGTCAGAAGCCTCTCCCTTTTGATAATTTGGCAAAGGATTGCGAAATGCTTGGTGATCTTCATTAGATTTTTGTTGTCCTTCTACTGTGATAGTGCCATTGTCAATTAAGTCTTGGATAGCATGCTTCAAACCTTGACAATTGTTTGTATGATGACCTCTGCACCTATGATAGTCACAATAATAAGCCTCATTCCATGATGGAGGTTTTACACTAGGTTCATAATTGCGTTGAGGTGGTAAAGTAAGGGCATTTTTGTCCATAACCTCTTTAAATGCATATTCCAAGGATTGTCCTAGTGGAGTGAAAGTTCTACTAGAGAAGAATGAAAAGCATTGTGGGTTTGTGTTTGAGGTATTCCCTTTGTTGTTGTTGTTGCCTCGGTAATTTTGATTGTTGACAATCCCTTGATTGGGAGTAGGATTTTGACTCATGTTATTCTTTGGAGAGAGAGGATTGTTTCCTTGATTTGTGACAGAATTGACATTGTTGTAGTTATTGTTGTGAGGAGCATTTGGAGTATTCAGAACAAACGACTTAGTCGAGACATGATTTGCATCCACAACACCATCGTTTACAATATTTTTGTTGCGAGTCCAAAATTTAGACTTGTCCTGATTGTTATAATGGTTAGATGAGCTATGATTGTCCTTGTCAAGTTTTATTGTCCCTCTTTTGACCAAAGCACCTTCAATGGTTATGGAATCCTCAATCAATTTCTCAAAGGAATGTGGACAATGTAGATTTAGGCGATAGCTCATTTCGGAATTTAGGCTGTTGATGAAAGTAACCATTTTTTCCTTTTCAAGAACAGGACATGGATACCTAGCGAACATTCTTCTCCATCTTTGAAGAAAGGTAGTAAAAGGTTCACCAGGTTTTTGTGCAACTTTGTAGAGATCAATAATGGTGATTTGGTGTTGGATGTTGTAGGAGTATTGTGTTATGAACAAATTGATCAATTCCTCAAATGTCTGGACAGGAGGTGTAATTTTTTATAGCCATTCCATAGATTGACTTCCAAGACTCCTAGGAAACAAACGCATCAAGTAAGTGTCTTCATGTGCAAATTCTAAAGTCATGTTTTAGAAGTCTCTAACGTGATCAATTGGATCCGATTTCCCATTATAACGATCAAATTTGGGAATTTCACAATGTTTGGGAAATGGAATCATATTGAGACTTCTATCAAAAGGATAAGGACATATGTCGTCAAGAGTATATTTCTTTGTTGTGGTCCCCCCTTGTAACTCTTTGATTTGTCCTTGGAGTGCCTTAAATTGTTGGGTGAGAACAGTAAGATCGGATGGGGGTGTTTCTTCTTCTTTGCTCTTTAATTTCTCAGTATCAAAATCCTTAGGCAGTTTAGCTCCTTGGTCAGCTAGAAAGAGAAAGTACTTTTCTTTGTCACATTGCAGGATCTTTTCTATGGCTTTAAGAAACTTGGGGTCTTGTTCAGCCTCTCTAATGTGAAGTTCTTCCTTTGGATCATCATCACTATCTACAGGAGTTTTGTTCATGGCTTTGTACTTATGAAATGGATTTATTTCTCTATTAGCCATATTGTCGTCACTAAAAAGAGGATTTCGACTCACACTATAATGAGGATTACCACATTCACCTTCTTCTTGAATGTTATGGGTATGACCTTCTCGTTGAGATTCTTCTCCTAGTTTGTTGTATTGAGATCTTGTAAAAACAGACATGATTTTGCAAAAATGAGAATATCTTGATCTGATAAGATAAAAAAAAACTATGATACGATCAAAGATGTTCATAATTATTGATTTGTGGCTTCCAATGATGAAGGATATCAGAATCCTGTTGGGGGAAGTTGAATCAATAATCCAAAATTTTGTTTATGAGGTGCACTCCTAAAGTTTTGATCCTTGTTTTCAAAAAAAGATTTGTAAGCCTAATGAAGGTCACTGAAGGATTTGACTAGGATGTGTCGAATATTCAATTGAAGGTGATGGTATATTCCCAAACTCAAGAGGTTGATTAAGATTGTGATGCTGAGATAGAGCTAATCTTTGATAATAGGCTTGAGTATTCAAAGGTTCTAAAGCATACTCATTAGTGAATCCTCTAACGTAGTCTTGGTATCTATGGAGAAATTTGTGATAATGAAGCAAGACGTGTCGACTCTTATACAAAAATTCTCTTCGGTCCAAAGTTTCCTTGTAACTTAAGTTTGTTTTGGGTTTCTTGATCCTATTGAAAACTGATTTCTTGATGAACTTGGTTGATTTCCACTTCCTCAACATGGGAGAGAAATATCAGAAATTCGGGTCTGTGTAAAATTTGACAGAAACTGAAGCGCTATTCTGTTCCCTAAATGCACTGCAAACAAAGGTATATGCGATGTAGAAAAAGTTAAATGCGCTGTAGAATACCTCGAATGCACTGAAACAGACCTTAGATGCGCTAAACCAATAAGTATATGCGCTAAAACAGTCCCTAAATGCACTAGAAAATGACTCAGATGCGTTGAACTAGCCAGTGGATGTGCCAAAACAAATTTTAGATGTGCTACAATTTTTTCTAGATGCGCTAAAATAGTTTCCCAAAGATAGTTTTTGACCAATTTTGAAAATTTTAAGCTGAAGTTTTTCATATTCGTTTTATATGATCTTTTATCTAAATTAATGTTCTTGAAAACATAGCAAATAGTCTGATTTAAGTTGAACGTAACCAAGCACAAAATAAGACAAGCACAACTTAAGTTAGGCCAGGACAATATCCGCTAGATTCCACATGGGTTTTCCCTAGCCGCATATCAGTAGCGTGTGAATTCAGAAGCTTGGCTGCACAGGCTCCCCCTTACAGTGCACTCTCTTCTCAGGCCAACCAAGCTTCCAACCCCCATGAAACTCCCATGGCAGATTGATCACCTCTACTAAAGACTGCGAAAATGTGGAAGGCTTCACACCGACCGGTGCTGGACTAGCAAATAGAAGATTTTTGGTTTTCTAAACAATGGTATTTAATTCGGGACCCCCATTCGAGTGGCCATACATGGGGCAAGAGATTAATCACCATTAAGGTGGCACTCCATCCTGAAGAGGTTAAGCTCAACAGGGTTTAAGGGAGTACTACTCCGTCCATATGACACATCCGCACATGTAACCTTAGGTTTTCCCTTAAGGTTCACATTTATATACCAGTCAGGGGTAGCTTGGCCTTAGCTCCTTGCTGGTTTGAGTCGCGTTGAGGTGATGAAATCCCCAGGCAGGCCCAATTTCTAGAGTCAATAACCATTTCTCTTACACCTAGGATCGCACAAGTGTGCAAGGGGAGAGGATACTTCGATTATCAAGTCAAGGTTACACAGGGAAAAGTGGGTCTGGCTTTCTGATCACCTAGTTTGCACAAGGTGAGAGCATAGTCACCTACCACTTTCAAGCACAATCAAAAAGAGTAGACAGATGCACCAAAGTCAAAAATGATTTAATCTAAATGAAGATTTTTCTTCACAACAGACATGGGGTTCATTTTAATTGCATGATAAAGATGTGGTGGCTACCCTAGATTGATTCATTTTAAAACCAGCAAGGAAAAGAAAGAAATTCTGTTTGTGGAAGGCGTCAGACTCAGAATCTCTATTACAACCCAGATGCGCCGAAACAGACAGTATATGCGCAAAAAAATAACTCATATGCACAATAAAATAACCTAGATGCGCATGAACAAAACCCAGATGCGCAAGAACATACACTATATGCGCTAAACTAAAATACATTTTTTTTTGCCGAAATAGATTTAAATGCGCTAAATGATGTCCTATATGCGTTAATTAAACTCCTAAATGCGCGAAAACTAAAACGAAAGTAGACTTTAAATCTATATGAATGTAACCAAAAGTGCCTTTCTGTTCCCTAGATGCTCGTCAGAAATTCCCATATGCGCTTAAACAATCTTCATATGCGCTAAAGTACCTGCAAGATGGAAATTTTTTGAATCTCCCAGATGCACTGCAGAATGTCAGAAAACCTGCAAGAAAAACCTGCAAGAAAAAAGTCTAAAATAGGGGCATAGGCCCCACGGTGGGCGCCAAAAATGTGTGATTGAAAATATGAGTAATGAAATGAAATAAATACTATTCAAGCACACTAATAAGACATTGTATTCAAGACAGAAAATAAGAGATAAGGAGATGCAAACTCAATATTCTGTTTCGATTGTCGTCCTATTGTCCTCTATCTTCAGTGTTTTTGTTGATTCCAGCTTTTGCTCTCAGATTATGTGCTAGGCTCAACAAACTGTCCTCCTAAAGAACGAGATTTAAATATGATGCATGATGCAAGATTAAGTCATGATATGAAATTAGACTAATATGATTGAAGTAAACATGATGCTATGATGCTAGAATGCTAAATGAAGTAAATGCATGAGCTCTAATTAATCACCCGTCCCCAATGCTTAGATTCACATAGGTATTTATAGAGTTTTTCGAAGGATTCTGATTGACTGTCTTGATTGACAGTTGTGATAATTCCTGACAGATTGAATGGCTGAAGATGGATGAAACTGAAGAGAAAATAAAAGAAAACCTGAAAACAAGATTTTTCTATTTTTATGAAGGAAAAAGAAAGATAAGAAGATAAGAAATCATCTTTCTTTAAAAAGATAAAAGAAAGATTAAAAGCTGATAAATAATGAATTAAAAATTCAATTATTTATTTGTGGATGATATTCAGCGTTTTCTTAATTAAATGAAATATTTAGTTAAGCTTTTAAAGAAAGCAGAAGAAAGTTTGTGATAAGAAGAAAGCTTTAATTAGGATTTTTGAAGAAAGCATAATATATCATATCTAAATAAAATATTTAATTATGATATGAGAAGAAAGCAGAAGATTTCACAATTAAATAAAATATCTAGTTGTGATTTAGAAAGAAAGCATAAGATCTTTAATTAAATAAGGTTTATTCAATTAAATCACATTTATGAAATTAATTAAATGAAACATTTAATTATTTAGAAGAAGAAATTAAAATAGAAGAAAGAGAGATATTTAAACTTAATTAAATCAAAAGATTTAATTTAAATTCAAACAATGATAATTAATTTAAATAAATAAAATGTATTTATTTAATTAATTAAGTGGACATATGAAAAATAATTAAATAAAATAAATTTATTTAATTATGAAAGAAGAATAAGATGAATGAACAATAAAAATTAAATTAATGAAATTCTAATCATATGTAGAGGACTTAGATAAATTAATTAAATAATAGATTTAATTAATTGCCGTGATTATGTATTAACGCACCATTTTTATGCATACATTTACTTTTAAGCTTATGTTAATTAAATATGTGCAATGCTAAATACTAAAGTCATCTATGGAAACTCAAGTAGTGTAACGTTGCGTAACTTAATGAATGTATGCAACTAAATAAGTTAATCTTAATACTTCAAAAAAAAAAAAAAATTATTTCACTTATATACACAATTGCAACATTCCTTAGGTTATAAGATGGGGTATTACATTTCTCATACATCCATCCACGTACCCTTTCTTGTACACTTCAAGGCAAGACTTTTCCATTCGTACAATACATTATTAATTATCCTATTTTCACTTAGCCATCATATTCCTTCATTTATATTCCATGCTATCCACTTTATCCATCCACCTTCCTTTGATCTTGCATAAAGTATTGGGGAAAAATAGCAAGAACAAGAATGATCTAATGCATTCTTTATACCATGAGTTTCTTCCATCCTCCATATCACTTGCCGTCCATGTCATGTTTCCTTTCATGTCCATTTATCTTCCATATCCATGTCATGTTGTTATAACTTGTCATACCTCTTACCATGGGGGCATGTTATTACTTTGATATGCCATCTTTGGAGTCCTCCATAGGTCCTCTATTGCTCCTTTGTATAAGAGCAAACATTTTGGGTTCCCTTGTCATTGGTTCCCTCCACCCATAGCATTCCATATCTTGATCCATCTATCTTCATCCTCCATATAGGGTGTATCCTTACATGTCCTATCATTAACCCATATCATTAATCCTTATCCATCCACATCTCCTTTAGTTTTCAGCCCGACTAAGGAATAAGATCTTGTTTATCATTATCATTTAAATTATTATTTATCATTGTGTTATCATTGTCATGAGCAACACATTTAAACAAACCATAAACTCTTTAACATACTAAAACATTGGGCTTTACTAAGCCACAACCCACTATGTTTTCCATCCTACAACTATTTTGTGCATTGGTCCTTATCATATGCGTTAGCATTTGCATTTTTTCATTATCATGATCTTTCATATTTATCATTTTCATATTGCATGCATGAAAACTTGTGCCTTATCTTAACTTTTGTCTCTTGTCTTCATCAATATCATTATCTTTTTATATCTTTTCTTTTCTTGTCCCACTAGTAGAATTTGGAAAATAAATGACTATGTGACTAAAACTTTTGGTCATCTGACTAACACTAGTAGTATTTTACAAATAAATGACTAATTTGGTCATTTATAAGTGATTAATTTGGTCATTGGGTAAAATCGCAACTAAATGACTAAGTAAATGACTAATATCAGACAAATACAAATGACTAAATAAATGACAAATATTAGACAAATAAAAATGACTAAGTAAATAACTAATATCAGACAAAAAAATGACTAAATACATGGAAAAATTAATGACTAAATAAATCACTATTACTCTATTATTTTTTCTTTCGAATTTGATCATAATCCATAGAGCTTAAGCCCCCCTCATGGGACCCCTACCTAAGTAGGCCATTTGGCCGCCTAGGTTGCTTGGTACACCAAAAATACCTATTGCATGGAAGGCATTGCCTCTCAATGCAGTCTTAAGGCCTTCACATATTTTATAAAAATATTTATAAACATTTACATTCTTTAACTTTTATTACTCATTATGTTAATGAATCATTAATGTTTTTAACTATGATTTGAAGCTAGTTTGATTTTCTTGTTGTGTTAGCATGTCAAATGTATCAAAGAGAAATTGTGGTCAATTTCAGTAATAAAATATGATTTAAACAATCCAATTGCAATAAAAATGAAGAAATTGATTCACTTCTATCTTCGTTTGCTGATACACTCAACCATCTTAATAATTTGGTATGCGAAAATTTTCTCTTTTAGGCTTTATATTGTTAATTTTTTTTAAAAATAGAATTATTTTATAATCTATGAAATCAATTGTGTGTTGATCATTTTTATAGATGTTATTTTTTATACAAGTTTGAACTCTAGTAATTTTAGGAGCACATCATGCTTATCTTAATTTTCACAACCTGTATTAAAATGACAATGTAGATAGATGTATTTCTTCCCCTAAAAATGAAGATTAATTTTTGTATGCCTTCCACACAATAGTTTTTTTTGGTGCATTTTAGCAATAGGTATTTTTGGTAGACAATTTTTTTTTTAAAAAAAGGGTATTTTTGGTGCCTTGGTTGATCAGGGTTGTGTATGCATTTGGAGGGAATCTCAGGCAGTTTGATTTTTTCCGTAAAACATTGTGATTTCACGTTGGAGGGAAGTTTCGAAGTTTAATCAACAATTTGGTATTTCAGCTCCCGCGCGCGTTTGAAGGTTTTCCAATTACAAGTCTAACGAAGGAAACAACCATTGAATGCAAAGAGTGGTGGTTTCCATTTTTGTAATGCCAGAGCTTGTTGAGCAGCGTTTTCTGAGTTGCAACACCAATATCATTCAAGAAAGGGAAAAACATTAAACAAGGTTACAATCTAAAGGTAAGTGGAAATATTGAATCTTGAAACCTCATGTTGATCTTCATCCTTTATGATAGTGATCCTGATGTTGCATTTACTGTTCTTGCTTTCCATTGCTTCATTGTTGTTACAATCTTGTGCTTTCACTGATATAATGACAATGGTCTTTGACATTGAATGAATCTCATTGACCTTGACCCCTTTTTACTTTGTTCCATGGTCTTTTACATCTTCTTGTGCATGATATCGGGTCACATGGCATTCATAACAAATACTATTATCTCCTTCATTTTTCTATGATCCTCTGACACTCATATGCTTTGATATAACAGTGATCATTTGCAACTATTTTCCCTCTATATATTGTCTTTCATTCCTATCCCTTGCATGCCTTGGACTACTATTATCATGCATTGAAAATTGGAACTCTTTATTCACTGTATTGATAACTCATTGACACTGCCATTGTTTGTATTCACTGCTATCTTATGATGATTGTTCTTCATAGTCAATCCTTAAAATCATTGTTCTGATAAAAACATATTTTTTCTCTTTTGTTTTTACATTATGATCTCATTGCTTTGAACCTTGTGCTTTGTGATTATCACACCTTTGTTACAATCTCTTCAAGGACTAACTTTCTTTCTCTATTGACTACAAGAGACCCCTTTGATCTTACAACCCCAAGCCTCTTAAAGAAAACTTAGAATCAATTGGCAATAGTGAACAAAAAACCATCATAGCTAATTTTATTTCTTTTCCAAGATAATTCAATGAAAATATAATGGAAAACACACATCACTCTGTGGGGTAGGGTTTATTTGATTTGAAAACCTACCTTCAATGTCCAAGTCAAAAAGTCAGCCTACCAAGTATGTGCCAAGTCCTCCAAGTCTTAAGTCAAAAATCAGCCTACCAAGACTATTTTATGTCCAAGTCTTGTATCTATGATACAACTATGATAAATGTTTGGAAATATTGTACACAACTTTATGATACAATGCATAAATTTTTACGCTTTCTCATTATATCAAAAACTTCAAACTACAACTCACAGATTTTAGAAATGAGTTATTAAAAAAACTTATTGTCAAGTACAATTTGCTCCAAATCAAAATTGCATTATCCAATTTACATAATTTTTTGTTTAATTGATTTTTATGGGGAAAAACACTTAGTGTACAAAGTAAAGCAAGAGTTTCTTTCCAAGATTTTAAAGGCTTGCTATTCACAAGGCCAATAAGATCATTATTGACCATAGTAGAAACCACCTGCACTAATAGTGTTAAGTCAAAAAATATTCCATAGAAAGAAATATATTTTAGATAAACAGAGCCAATTAGCCTTCTAAAATATAGATAGTTGAATACAAGAAGGAGGGTAAAACATAAAACATTAAAAGCATTTAATACGTTGCAAATTCCATGTAATTAGTATAGAAGCATAACATTAAGATAGGAACAATTCATTTTTCTTAAATATTCATCCCAAGTTTTCTCCCGTAAAGAACTCCCGCCGACATGAGCAATGAGAAGTGCATTTTCCATCTTGTTTGATGACAGGCATTGCATGACTGCTCCCTTATAATCACCAACAACTAAAGAACTTTGAATGACTTCATCGCATTCTGAGTATTTAGTCGAATCTTTAGTGGCTTCATGTTGCACCTCTTCTCCATTGCCTAGGGTATCCTTCCCAACAACAAAATCATTTTCAATGAGAGGAAGTGAGGAATCTTCTTTCAGTATGTGCAAATTATCAAAAAAATCCTCGACATTGTCTCTGGGGGATGTAACATCTTGTCCACCTTTTGATTGAACTAATGGATCTAATTGTGTTGTATCATCAAGAGTGACATTGTTGATTATTTCTCTGTTAATATCATGAATGTTGGAAGTTTGAGCTTCTTGTAAGTCTTGATTCTCTATTGATTGCACTTGAAATCCAAGGTGCTCAAGTAGCTTTGTCCTAGCATTTCCTTCATCTTCAAACATGACTCTTAGGAAATTCCATGTCTCCCTCTCTTCTTCCAAACTAAATCAATGCAGAAACCAAAAATTTGCAAGTGAAACAATACAAATTAATGTAAATTGTTATTAATCCCATTCAAAAAGTATCCACAAGTAAGTAACCGAGAATCCTGAGACTTCTTATCGCACAAAGATCGCAATGATGATTTTTCACCATCTGCTATTGCAGCTTCAAACTTTGTTGAATGAAGCACTAGACTATCCTCGGTAACAATATTGTGTATATATACCTATGAAAATAGCAGAAAAATAAGACCATATATCATCGTAATGGCATGTTCCAAAGAAGAACTTGTACTCTACCTCAGAAGAGCCAACAACACTCTGTGATGTTGTACCAGGCCGAAATGTAGCAAGCTTTCCTCCAAATCCAAAATTGACACCAATTGGTCTCTTCAACCACTTAGGAGCTTTCAAGAGTGCACCTGAAAAGGGAAAAATGAAAAGATAGACATAATGTATTTGCATACAGGATCCCAATTCATTGGGGGATGTAACATCGTGTCCACATTTTGACCGAAATGATGGATCTAATTGTGTTGTATAATCAAGAGTGACATTGTTGATTATTTCACTGCTAATATCATCAATGTTGGCAGATTGAGCTTCCTGTAAGTCTTGATTCTCTGTTGACTACACTTAAAATCCAAGGTGCTCAAGTAGCTTTGTCCTAGCATTTCCTTCGTCTTCAAACATGACTCTTAGGAAATTCCATGTCTCCCTCTCTTCTTCTAAACTAAATCAATGCAGAAACCAAAAATTTGCAAGTGAAACAATACAAATGAATGTAAATTTTTATTAATCCCATTCAAAAAGTATCCACAAATAAGTAACTGAGAATCCTGAGACTTCTTGTTGCACAAAGCTCACAATGATGATTTCTCACCATCTATTATCGTAGCTTCAAACTCTATTAAACAAAGCACCAGACTGTCCTCGATAATGAGATTGTGTATATATACCTATGAAAATAGTAGAAAAATAAGACCATAGGTCCATATATCATCTTAATGACATGTACCAAAGAATAAATTGTACTCTACCTCAGAAGAGCCAACAACACTCTGTGACGTTGTACCGGGCCAAAATGAAGCAAGCTTTTCTCCAAATCCAAAACTGACACCAACTGGTCTCTTCAACCACTTAGGAGCTTTCAAGAGTATACCTAAAAAGGGAAAAATGAAAAGATAGACATCATGTATTTGCATACAGGATCCCAATTCATTGAGAAAATCTTATAAGTGAGATTCCCATTTCTTAACTAAGTCACATGTATGGTTATCACATAAAGCAACACTTACCACCCACTTTATGTTTGAAAGCAATTAAAGAACTATACTTGGGTTATTCACAGAGAGTCATTAGTCAAGTATTGTAGGAAACAAATCATGGGCATATCAAACCAGTAGAGCATAGATAGCAATAGTGATCATGCATAAATCTCATGAATAGATTTGCATCAATTAAGGTAGACGTATTTCGACAATGAAAAAAGTATAGATGAAATAGACCTACCTTCCTAACACTTTCACTTCTTCCTATGATTTTCATTAACACCGAAGGTATATGTAGATTGGGCAGGTACCATTGGGCTCTAAAGGCCCCTTATTGTGTGATTAAACAATACAAACAATTGGGGAAATGTCATTATATGCAATGACATAAGTTGAGGTTGAAGGTATTGTTTGATGCCAATTCAAACAATGGAGGCTCTTGTTGAAATCTACCTCTACCTTCTCATCATGGCAAGGACAGTGAGATGTAATTAAACCATGGAAGTTGTGCATATATTTTGATGAAAAAACGAGCCTAAGCCATCATCACTAGTGTTAGGTCTCAAAAGTGCAGGTTTTAAACCATAAGGGGGTTCTAATCCCTTAATACACCTTTGGCCCATGAACAAGGTAAGCAAGATTGATTACCTTCTACTCTTCAAGCTCTGCTAGACCTAGGTAGGTATATCTGAACAATAAGGCAGATTTGTAGATAGATATGGTTCCTAGATTGAGCAATCTACTTACTATGGCATGTGAGATGAAGCAGATGCAGAGTTTTAATGACTAAATACTAGTGAGAGTAATTGAGAGTTCAATTTTGTGAGTTGTATTTTGTATGTAATATCTAATTATGACCAATGCCTACTTCTATTGGGTGGACAGAGTGGAGGTATGAATGATGATTTTGGAGATAGGTTTCTGTATGATAGGTAGATTCACACTTCAGCTTAACTCGAACAATTGGGCACTTTGAATGTTTGCACCTTATGCAAACGTGCAAGTATGGCAGTTATTTGGACTCTTCATAGTAATCCTAGTGATATCCCCTTATGCTACTGTGAAGTTGTGAAAGGATTTAATTCAAATGTGAAAGGAAACCAATTAAGCTATGTTCCATGGCGTTTCAGGGATAGGGACGGGGGGACGACAGGGGATGCATTTCCAAGACGTTTCCTAGGGGGGCATTTTTAGGGGACTGTAGGGGATGATGACATACAAAATACATACATATATATATGATTTTTTCAATTTATTAATATATTATAGAGAGAGAGAGAGGGAAAGAGAGATATATGTCAATAAATTAATAATTGATAACAACAATATCAATATGTAAATAAATCGCGAGAGCAATAGTATAACAACATAATAAATGTCATTAAACTTATTAGTTATTATTGTAGCTAATCCGAGTATGTTTGTATTTAATTAGGAATTAATAAAAATTAGATTTTGAAGGAAATGTCTGCTATTGTAATCAAATCAGACTTATATCAAACCTGGAATGTGCAATGTATTTAGACTTGATATAGTGCAGATAAAATCAGATTTGAGGTTGAATGTTTTCATATTTGTTGATGTTTCGATAGTAGTTATCATTTATATGTTTTATGCAAATGATTTGGCATCAAAATACAATCGAACACAAGAATACACATTCAGAAATTAGAACTCAGTCACTTTTCATGCCAAGTGTTTGACAAAATGTCAAACAACCCAAACTCAAAAATCACCTTAGAAAGGAGGACCAAATATTTAAAAAATCAAAAATTTAAATGTTTTTTTAACCCAGGAAGCTCCCTGTTTGTAGGGGATGGCTAGCTGTCCCCATTACAACGAGGGATGTTTCCAACATCCCCCATCAGTACTAGGGACGTTTCCTCCCGTTTCTTGCTAGTTGGGTTGTTTTAGGAACGGCTGGGGGACGTCCCATTTTTTGTCCCTCGGGGACAGTGGATTTTGGGGCAGGGGACACGTCCGCATGTAACATAGCAATTAAGACAATCTATTCAAAAAAACTTTAATCCAAACAGGAAACTATCAAATTTGATTTCTTAAAAGGAATTTTAATTCTTCTGCACACTAAAAATAGTCAACAACATCACACAACTACAACAAATGTGTATTGACAAATTAAATGTATTTACACACACTCAATTTGAATAACATAAACAACCACTTTAGAGACAACCAAATAACATATAAGCATATAAATCCATACAACAGTTGAAAAATTAAAAGCAAATCAACAATTATGCATAACCTTCTCCATTATATTTATCTTTGAATAATATGCATTATAACAGTAGTTTCTGATATGAGATGGATGGGTGAAATGGTGCATTCTATCTTCTTACTAATGGCTACCCTAAAATGGAAATGATGTGATGATGATCTATTTGGGTCTTGGTATCTCTTATATATCTGAGAGGAAACAAGCTACAGACCCGTTACAAAAGTCATGTTGTTTGATAACTAAACATAATTAAGAAAACAAAATATCGCAGCAACTAAATGCACCGATCCGTTAATCTCCAATCAGAAGCCCGTGACCACCTAAGATCTGTTCCAAGCTTCCACTCCATGATATGGTGCTCATGCTGTTGGATGACTCCTTTCATCTAGATGGTTGCCCTGCTGTGTCTGGTGTATCCATAGTTTGGTTTAGGAAAAAATTGAATGCAGAGAGGTGATGGATGTATTCTTGTTCAACACAAGTATCTGCATTGGAGATTACTTCTCTCATATCATACTCCCTATACATCATATTCTCGAGCTGCTTGTGAGTATTTTGTAAAATAATATCCCCATCATTGATCTCTTGTAATGCAACAGTCATAAGTGCATTAAACTCTTCCTTCCAATCATCATATTCTCAATCATCATAGAGTGTCAGAGTCAATTTGAAGGAGTCGAGATCCTCCATGAGCCTATTATGATATCCATTGTGTGTTTCTACCAATTTTTTGTGTCTACATTATCTTTCCTTTCAGGATTTGCTTGTCTTGAAGCTCTTGTCTCTTTTCGATTATTCTCCCCTGCAATCGTTCGTTCTCCTCTATTGCTAAGTGTACCTATTTAAATCACCTCCAATATTCATCTGCACATTTCATCATCTTATTGATTCTTCCCATGATCATTTTGGATGTAGTATTATACTTGATGGTTTTGACTTCCTTCTCCAATTCTTTACATTTTTTATGAGATTTTAGGTGGCAATTCTTCCAATAAGTTGTATCAGCCATTGCATCTAATACTCTCTTATCTTTCTCAAGCCATGGGGAATACAATTCTGGTGTGGAAGAGGAAGATGATCTTTCTCTCTGATGTGTTAATTCCTTCTTCAACCTATCATTTTCTTTAACCAACTTATCAATCTGTGCCTTGGTGAACTTTGCCACATTGACATTCAACATTGTTGTCTCCATGGGGTTGGTATCCCCTACTCTTTGAACCAAGAGATGTCCAAACATTTGGTTTGGATTATCAATCACAGCTGGTCTTTTGTCATGGGGGCACAATGACCAAATAAGCAAGGTGGCCTCATCTGGATTGTATCCAGATCCTGAATACATCTTGTCACTTGCTTCCTCTGTTAAATTCATTATTTTATCTCTCTTTCTAAAACTATCAAACACAATTGTAGAGCTTATATCCCATCCGAGAAAAATCAATACTCCAACTTCTTGGAGTAACTCTCTACCTCTCTCAAGAGTGATGGACTCCATCTCTTTGTCTATTTCTTTTTTCAATTCTTCCAAAACAACAACTTCTCATTCAGGAGTGACACCCTGCATCTTTTGTCTCATTTTATTGCCTTTATATTCGTAAACAAATGATTTAAACTCAAGAGACTTAACACAATCTCCATCAGAAATGAAATCCTGTCCAACCTTGACCCTAACATCATTTGATAATTCATTTGATGCTTCAAATCTCACAACATTATGTTCCTGAGGAGGCTCATACCGTGCAATTACAAGATAACTTATTTGTTGTACTTTCTCTTCCTCCTCATCACTTTCCTCATCACTCTCCTCTTCTTCACTCATATCAGTATCTATAGAAAAACTCAGATCATGAGTTGGCTATGAAGGGATATAAGCTAAGGGCTCTATATCTTCAGCCTGCACTTCTGAATAGGTTGCATGAGAGGTATCAAAGACAAATGAAGGCACATTCTTTACCACTTCATCCATATGAGCAATGAGTTGCTCAATCCTTGCTAGAGGATCCTGTATTTCACCAAATGCCTTCGAATAAGATGGGAAATTTCTTCTTTTCCATTCCTCTACAAGCATAACCATATTATATGCAGTCGTTCTTTTAGTGGTAGAGGCTTCATCATGGTTTCTAATTAAATCTTCATTTGAGAATACATGCTCATATCCTAATAACCCATGTGATAACCTTGCTTTGTCAATAAATCTTTTTGCATCAAATTTTTTGCTTTTGTTACCTAGAGGGAGGTTATACTGTGCTAATTTAGCATTAATTTCCTCATATCCCTCATTTTCAACCACTGTAAAGTCTCCAAAACATAAGGTACTATGCATGATCAATTGTTTGTTGTGTCCTTTGAGGATTTTGGAATCAAATTTTGTCAATTGCCTCACAATTTCTAAGTAGGAAATTCTATCAGGAACTACTTGTGGAAACAAGTGTGGAGTTCCTTCAAACCCATAAACCCTAATCACTGTGTAGTTAGGAAAAGCATACCAGTCTCCCCAGTTATGATTCACCTTTTTCCTTGGGTCATTTTCCTTTGGTCTTAGAAACTTTTTCACTTCTGGGGATAAGTTATAATCACACGGATATCCCAACAACTCCATTAATGGTTTCACAAAAAACCCCTCAAAATAAAGATAATGAGATCTACCAAATCGACCATCCCACAATGAAGTCCACATCTGTATAGGCTTGAGGTTCCCATTTTCATCTGTATCTTTTATTCTTAATTCTTGAGACCAGACCCTTCTAACATGTCCCTCGTGGATGAGCAAATGCATGAACAGAGAATAATGTTTGAAATGAATATATTCACTATTGTTTTTAATCTTTTCAAGCTCCTGGTTTAGGTTATTGGCCAAGTATCTAGCATAATTGAATGACCTGGCATCATTGCTTTTTATGTCTTCAACTAAGACCATTGGGGCAATAGACATGAGGGGTGGGACCTCTACCCCCAAGACCTGACCAGTTGAATAATAAGTGTATCTAAAATATTCTTCAAACAAGTCCTCATGAAAAGGAGGGTCTTCATTACTCGAAAACCTCCTAAGTTGGCCTCCTTCATTCTTAGGCCTATGCAAGGGTAGTTTCCATCATTTGTAGCTGGTATCCATATGGTGATACTCTGTCAAGAGATCTCTAATTGTGAATGGAAAGTTCATAGGACACTCCAACTGAAACACATTAGAAATTAAATCCTCAGAAATAACAAGAATGTCAACCCCATTATGTGTTTGGATAGTTCTCCTCTTGGGGTCATATCTGCTAGCCAGAGCTTTAATTAATTCTACATTTATGAACACATTGGGCACCATGAGTCTTCCCAAGTTCAACCTCCATGAGTTGTAGACTGGCTGAAACCTAAATTGTTTCCTATAATGATACATGAAAAGCTCATACTTGTGTCGTGGTGTCCAAATATCCCCCAAGCCTTTATATTTATCTAATAATCTATCCATTGAAGGATTCATTTGAGCACTCCTCCTGGGTCTTGGCTCTGACCCAGGGCATTGATCTATCAGGTCTTGATTCAAGAGTCTCTTCTCATTTTTTTGTTTCTTAGCTTTGGGTTTTTCTGTATTTTCCTCCATTGTTCGAATTCTTAATCTTTTGAAAAATACAACTTCTCAGTCGGGATTGGTGTACTTACTTGGGTCTCGCCTCCATTGGTTTTTGCTACGTGATAACTCCAATATTTTCCTTTCTGCTTTTGTCCTTAGTGAAATCTTCCAGACTGTGCAACAATTATGCGATCAACTTGTGATATAATTCACTTCAACTCTGGCTCATAAATACACCACTCGTTTCAATCTTGTCATCGGGGGGAAGCATTTATTTTTAAATATCTAGACGATGCCTTGAGATGTCACATCAGTTAGCAATCAATCATCATCACTATATCGGCGAGACTACAATCCTTATTCCACCGATAGCCACCCTCTCCACCGATGAACAATTTTCCTTTGGTCTATCGACAGAACGCCAAAATATATTACCCTGATACACATTAATTCCCTTGATATATAATAACTCTTGATAATTTATGATCATATCGAGCCATCGAGGGAATGTAGACATTCATTCCATCGATGTTCATGTCTTACAACGATGTGCTTACTTTTGTTTACTCTATCGACCGATCGAGGGGAACGCCTTAGGAGTTAGCCCAATAGGGTGTTGTTACATTGATACTAGGTTATGAACTATTTTCATCGGGCCATCGGCAAGGCTATGATGGGGGTTCCGCCGATGATGCATTGTTAGGCTGATAGTGCTAATTTTTACTTAGGAAAAATTATGGAGTCTCAAACTTATTTATGGGTGTGACAATTTGGCAATGTGGGCTACAAAATGGATCTTGTCACACAAATTTCAACAATTTGTGTTGAGCATAAAATTAAAATGTGATGAATTTATGTGGAATGTGGAGGATTGGTGGGTGGAGGCTAGTGAAAAATGTGAAATTTTTCAGTTCTAACAACTAGCACAATGAAAAATAACATGCATAGATCATACAAAAAAATAAGAGAGAATAAGAATCAGTAATGGATAACTGAATAAAGCTTGTTGCCTCCAAGAAGAAAAATACCACATATATATGGTGTTCATTACCTAGCTTGACCAGATCAATGTTAATCCTTTAATTTATAATATTATTTACAATATCCCCATGTTACTACAGTTCTGCCAAAGAATTATGACAAGATGAATGCTAGTTCTTCAATAATGAAGATACAACTATATTAGCTGAACTCAAAAACAACTTATAAGATACAGTTGTATTAGCTCAACTCAAAAAAACCCTAAACCCTAAACCAAAAAAAATAGTTGTATCAGTTGAACTCAAAAATAGATTATAAGCCAGAGACGAAAAACCTTTAAATGCTATTTATCTAGTGGTTTACATAACTTGTCTATATTTATAAGTCAGACAACTTGTAAAATGTATAATTGTTGGCAAGGGAATGAAATTGGATTGTTGTTGACGTTTGTTATTCTCATGGAAATTTATTGTTCAAAGCACTTGCATGGGAAATAAAGCTTATTTGGATAGGACCTAGAGACTTTTGAAAAGGCAGGCAAGGAATTCAAAGTTTGTTGCAACGAATTTGAAGTCAGCAAGGCCCTCTGCAGTGAATTCAGAGGTAATTTGAAACCCTCATTACCGAAAGTAAGCTGATAGGAAACACAGGCATATTCCATTCTTAATAGGTAAAATTCAAATGAATGCAAGATAGATCTCAGAACAATGACTCATTATATCCTCTTCCTTTTGTTATGGTTTGTACTAAAAGTGACTACTTCGACCAACAATGTTTTGGCATCTCTGTTTTTAGATTTATGTTTTTTTCTTTAAATCAGAAAATAAATTAATACAAGAATGCACAATATTATAGATGGATGAGCATCAAAGGTTGAATATGGATCAATATCATGCATATGATGAGAGTAGTTGATGAGAGGGACATTGACAAATATCCATGTCCATGTAAAAATTGTCTTGGTGGAAAGGTGAAAAAAAGAAATATGATTTATCGACATATGATAAGATATGGGCATAGTGGTATAAGCCCTTGGGCTTACAATTATTATGAAGATATGATAGAATGGCGGTAGGAGGGTATGAAATGTTTGTGAAGGGTTTGAAGTTGATAGAATGTTGAATGAGGGGTCTAAGTGGTTAGGCCAGTCAATGGATGATGCTTTAAAAGAGCCTATGTATACTAATTGCAAGTTAAGTCATTTTGAAAACAATCCCTTCAGAAACTCTTAACTTGCAAAGTGGTGTTTTTATGTTAGGACGCAAAATGAGAGTGTGAATACTTATTGGCATTACATTAGGATTCATTTGTTACCGAGTGACTCCACATTGCCAACAAAACAAAGTCAATGTAAAAAGAAAATTAGTAAGCTCGACTTGGGGTATGAAAACATCCACACATGTGTGAATGGTTGTGTATTATTTCAAAAAAATCTTGCAAATGAGAGTGAATGTCTAAAATGTCATGAACTAAGGTATAGATAAGGGTTGAAATCAGTTATGGTTCCTAGAAAGGTTCTTTGCCACTTTTCGATAATCCCAGTACTATGAATGCATCACGATATAGAACATTCTTTGAGCTTATCATTAGCATACCCAAAATAAAACCTTGATGGGCGAAAGCTCAACGACATGTGCACGATTCTAAAGGCGATGAGTGGAATTTGATAATAGATGGCTTTAATTTTTTCTCAGATCCTTGTAATATAAGGTTGGGTTGGCTCTAGATGGGGTGAACCCATTCTCAGATCAAAGTACTAAATGGTCAACTTGGCCAGTGTTTCTAATAAATCATAACTTGCCTCCATGGTTAGCAACTAAACCATTTTTCTTAATGTTATCATTGATTATACTAGGAAAGAAAAGTGTGACTTCATATACAATAGATGCTTATCTAGAGCCATTATATGATGAGTTAATGGAATTGTGGAAAGGAATTGAAGCAATTCAATCTTTAAGGGATGGTCATTCAATCAAATTCACTTTAAGATCTTCCTTATTGCTTATGATTCATGATCTTCTTGCATATGGCACATTGTCTGATCTCAGTGTTCATGGATACCATGGATGTCCTGCTTGAAACTTTAAGGATTTTGTGAGGCACTCAATAAGTTTGCTAAGGAGTTTATTTATTGTGGACATTATTGCTTACCTTAAAATGGATCATCCATATAAATTGACAAAAAAATGTTTCAATGTTCAGAAAGAGAATCGTGAAGCGCCATTGCTAATAATAGGTGATTACATTGTTGAGAATGGACAAAAAATACTGTCATTTATTGAAAATGATGGGATTGTTGGCAGTAGATATGATCCATGTAATGAAAGTGGTGTAAAATGGTTGTGCATATTGTATAAGTTGTCATACTTTAAGGATATAGCCATTAGGCATACTATTGACTTTATGTATACTAAGAAAAATATAGCTTATGCTATTATAGAAACTCTTTTTGGTGCTCTTGATACTATTTCATCACGTGAAGACTTTTGAGAAATAAAGATTCATTGAAATATTTGGGTTGAAAAATATGATAATGAAAAATATAGAGAACCTAGTGCTCCTTATGTCTGGACAAAGGAACAACGTGCACAATTCTTACAGTTGATGTCTCAGACTCACTTTCCCACTAGATATGTAAGTAGTAGCATAAGAAGCCAAACTAACATTAATATCTTAAGAGGCCTCAAGACCCATGACTATCATGTCATAATTGAGAATATTTTACCTATTGTGGTAAATATATCAAGTTTGGAAAAGGGGCCAAGATTGGAAATTATAAGGTTGGGCCTAATATTAAAGAGAATGAGTTTACATGTATTAGATCCTTCAAAATTTGATAGTTTGAGGGAGGAGGTTATTGAAGTCCTTTGTCTATTGGAACAAGAATTTCCGCCAACAATCTTTAACATTTCTATGCATCCTTTGATACATCTAGAATATGAACTAGAGCATTGTGGCCCAGTAAGAACAAGATGGATGTATCCTATAGAATGATTTATTAAGGTTTTGAAAAAAATTGTCCATTCTTGGGCAAAACGGAAGGCGACATGTCGAGGATATTCAATGCAAGAGGCCATGGGATTTTGCATAGAATATATGGAAAGGATTTACAAAATGTCAATTGGCGTGTATGGGATGATGACGAAGATGAGAGAGTTGAAGGTGAAGTATTAGAAGGCAATGGATGTTGCTTCAAGCTATCATATTAAGAAAGAAGTGCAATACATGCCTTTATTCTTCAAAACACATCTTCGTTCGATAAGTGGCATGGGTAAAAAAAAATTACACAATAATTTATTTACTCAATTGCATTTACACATTTATATTATTAATATTACTATTTGTATGTCATTATTCTATGTAAAAAAAATGAAGAAGAGAATCAAACTTGGATGCAACATCGACCTCAAAGGTGCAGACATCATGATTTGATTGGATTCGATTCTTTTCCAAAATTTGAAGAATGGATTGCTAATGCAATCAGTGATGCAAAAGAAGAAGGTCAAGATATAACAATAGAGGAAAGTGAGCTTTCATGACCTCCACATTTATGGGCTATTCATTTTAGTGGAATGTGGGCCTATGGTAGTCATTTAAGAGTGGAAGAAAAAGACAAAGGAAAGACAAATTATGATTGTGTTGTTGGTGATTTAATTTCTTCATGAAGTGAGAAAGAAATTTATGTTGAATTCATCCAAGAAATTATTCAAGTGTATTTTGGTGAAAATAGTCCTATATTATTAAAATGTAAGTGGATCAACCATCCATAGTACAAATTTGATGAGTATGGATTTGTACGTGCAAATACACGGCAATTTTTATCAGAGACAGATAAGTCATATGTTTCCCTCTTCAAATTAGCCAATCATTTCTAATTGGTGGAAGTGTAAGAAGCTGAGTTGGTTATATGTCATTGAGAAGCGAGTCTCATTGAGATGAAAATTATGGGGAAGTTGTTGCGTGTAATGCCTAATGGACAATATGTTAATTTACAAGAAACATTTGAAGAAGTGCATGAAGACAATGAGGGATTCTTTGAAGAAGAGATTTTGATTACCAATGAAGAAATTGGGAGAGAGAATGTATTGCATGTCACAAATGAGGATGAGGTAGAAAATCAAGTAGATGTAGACAGGAGTGATCAAGATTCTGATGTTGCTGGAAATGCATATGATTATTGATGAGCCCCATTGTATGACCTTTTATTTTAGACTTTTATGTTGTTTTAAGATTGTTTTATGTTTTAAGGACATGGACCTTTAGACTAATACCTGTTTCAAAGCTTTAATGTTGAACAAAGTTGCTATATGAATGCAATATGAATATGTTTTCATATAAAAATGAGGATGCAATATGAATATGTTTTCATATATGAATGCAATATGAATATGTTTTCATATATAAATGTTGTATGCAATATGAATGCAATATGAATATGTATACCATCATTGCTTTACTTTGACAATGATCTTTTCTTGACAACTCCTCTGGACTATTTACTACTTTTATATATGTTCTTTATCACTGCCATTGTTCTAGCATCCTTTATAAAAGCCATCATTGAAGCATTGTTAAACATTGTTTCTATGTTTTCTTTTACACTTTTTAACTAAAATAACATTGTCTTCCCTACATATGGCATTATATTTAGCACTATTTTGTAATATTATTGTATACCATTGCCTTGTGAGCTGCTTTGGCATTGACTGCTCACTACCACGAAAGTATTTCTCATTGTTGTCTTCATTTCTTGGATCTTTCACCCACTATGGCACTCGTTTCCTCACTGATATGGTCTTTTGTTCTCTATTCCTTCATTGTTTATAGCAGCAGTATACAATCCTTGATGATTGATCACTATATTTTGTCAATGCTCAAGGCATCAATACAGTGATTCCCCATTGCAACAGAAGCATTTCCTCATTATATCCCCACTATTTTGGCATTACATGCTACTCACATCCTTTGTTGTCTTCACATTCTTTTTAATAGTGATATCACTGTTATTAGCATTTGTGCTTCAGACTTTATGCACTAGAAATCATTGTCTCATATGTATCTTTATATACTGTAAGGTCATTGCTTTTTTTTTGCTTTGATCAAATGTTCTTCACTGTTTTGCATATATCTTGAAGTTCACTACTATTTGACTACTTAGTCCTCAAATCATGGTGTTCCTTGCTTGTAACTCACTGTCCACTCCAACATATCTATTCTTTTTCATGAAATATACCCCTTCATGAATGTATCTGGATGTTATGAACAAATTATTATGTAACAAAACAATAGAAGTAAGAATCACCAAATACCATAGACATTTATTAGTGATGGTGCTATCACCTAAGAAAATCATTGGTTTAGTTGTACAAAATGGTTGCCATGCTACAAGTTCATGTCTAGTTAAAATTTGGTAATACAATTTTTTTTATTGAACCATGAATGAAAACATTATTGATAAAGATTTGATCAATTGATTCAAATACATTGCTAAGTTTTTTATGCAACCGACATTTCTACAAGGCACCATTATTTAATATCCATTGACTGAAATACCCACAACATCTAATGACTGTTGTTGTTTGTAGTGCTTTAGACTTTGTATGTGTTTTAATAAGTATTCATTAAAATTGAGACCTCATAAACTTGTATTTATGCAATTTCTCTTACAGTTAATTATCTCTATATCAAGTTGCTAATTTATACATTATTGTTTTTGTGGACATCAGGAAATGAAGAAAAAGAATTTAAGGCACAAATTAGATGATAGTGATCACAATGTTGAAATTCCAGTGACAGATTATGAGCACTTTCGTGAAGAACATGTGGCCAAGAATAATGAATATTTATCATGTCTTGGTTTGACGTCAAATAGGCAAGTTGTAAATCCACTAAGTAGTAAATTATTTGTTTAATATTGTTTAATGAAATTTTATAGGCAAGAGCTTTATGTATATAAGACATGATATGATATATATATTTTTTTATAGGCAAGAAAAAGAGAGCAGAGAAAATGCAGAGAAAAAATAAAAAGAAAGTAAAGATACAGTGTTGCTAGCTCATAGAAGCCAATGCTTTTGTGATTCAACAAATGGAGTTGGTGAAAAAAATAGTTGTGATGAAGTGAAATCTGCGGAGACCACTACTGATCTACCTACTCATGCCACACGCGATGTGCCCAAGGAGCATGAAGTTTCGGTTAATCAAAGTCATGGAGAGAGTTCGTTTACATCCGATGTGCCTGAGAGTGCACTTGTCGCATCTACAACTTTTGAAGCAATTAGTGGATCAACCAGAAATATTTGTAGTGGTGAAATAGAAGATGCGCCTGATTATGTTAAAAGACAAAGATTGAGTCAAGATTTATATAGATCTATAGAGAGGAACACAAAAAAAGAATATTAGAAGGGAAGAAGCCATTCTTGGTTGAGGTATCAAGAGATGGGGAACTCATTGGGAAAAATGCTGCAAGGTGGGCCTTCGAGTTGGGCGTAAGATGTAGGGACCATTTGGATATCTATAAATCAAAATTTGAAGAGCAAGATCCACAAAATGTGGAATATGTTTTACAAAAAATAGAAAATTCCTTTGACACTGTTGGTGAAAAAATCTCTAGAAAATATTACAAGCACAAGATGAGACTTTTGATGAATAGTTTTAGATACAATTGTAGAAAAACAATCATGGAGGGAAAAGAGATGTTAGACTACACTCTATCTCCCAAATAGTGGGAGGCATTGAAAGAAAGTATGTGGTCTAAAGAATATTTGACAAAGAGTAACATAGGAAAGAGAGCAAGAGATAATGTGAGGACTGAATATACATTTGGCCGAGGCGGGTTGCAGGCCAAAATAGACAAATGTGGAGTAAGCGTATGGATTTTTGGTTCAATTTACATTGTGTTATTTATTTCAATTTTTTATTGAACTGACTATATGTTGAAATTGGCATTGTATTTTAGGTGGAAAACAATAATAGAGAAGCAAGTGTAGAAGATGTTGTCATTATATGGCAGCACTAGATCATACTAAATCTAGTACTAGTATCAAGAGGAAATCTAGTTCATCAATAGAGATTTCACAACCATCTGTTGAACACCCAATAAGAGCATCTCCAAATCATGTCAACTCAAATGAAGACTACCAACATATAATGAGTTGCTTAAACTGTCTCACTGAGAAAGTTTCACAAATGGTTGCCTCTATTAAGCCTATAGTTTATGCATAGAATGACCATAATTCCATGGGTTCAGATCAGGTAAGAGGCTATCCCTCAATATTTTGATTCTCAACATATCATCTTTATATTGTATTCTAAAGATGTCTGCAAATTTCATAAATGTTTTCCACAACATGCCTTTATAAAATTACTCTTGTGATCTCTAGGAAAAGTATTACGATCATATATAGAACAATGAATCTATGAAATTTTTCCTTTTGTTTCATTGAAATCCATTGTGACTGTCCTAAATGTTGTGACTGTGAGTTTTATGAAAAAATAACTATGAGATCAATGAATGATCTGTTAGGTCTCAGAAGTGCAGGTTTTTAAACCATAAGG
>VDFB02130488.1:0-26274 GCA_007258455.2 Sequoia sempervirens
CCTTGTATTTATACTCAGTTATGCAAGAATTCCTAAAATTACAACACTACAAGCTGGCATTAGATCTAGGAGAATAAAATATTGCAAAAAAAATTGAATTAATTTTATTTTTGGGCCACACAAGACTCGTTAATCCAAGATGGTGAATGATTCCCATCTGGCATAATGTATGGGACCAAAAATCAAAATTTCTTAGAAAGGTGTGAAATCTAGTTCATGACCAAAAGACCTAGGTGGGACCCGTTCACCCAAGGTGACAAATGAGTCCCAGATCACTAAATCTAGGAAAAAAAGCTAGAACACATAAATTATGATTGAATACTGATTGGTGTCAGGTTTATCCTTGAAAAGATGCAATAAATGAGGCTTGTGGATGCAAAATAGGGCCAATTGAAGAATTTGAAAGCCCAATTATTAATGACAAGCCTAGACGAGTGTGAAACTGTGTAACAACACTTCAGATAAGGCAAGATTAATGTTTATTTCAATTAAAAAGGGGTTTATTATGTGTAATTAATTGATAAAACCTTATAAAATTTTGAAAGTCTGTTACAACACTTTACAACACTTTAAAAATGTACAATTTAAATCCATTAGTTCACAAGGACCTAGTTTCATAAGGAGGGCCCAAAAAAGTGTAAAAATGTCCCTGATGACATTTTTCATCACTACATTTAGCCCACACTTTAGTGAGAGGATGAACTTGCTTCAAACTCACACTAAAGTAGAAAACATGCATCAAGAGGGGTCCAAATGCACCAATTCCAATAAGATGGGACAACAATGATCAAGAGGGGTGATCAAGCCCCCAAGGTCAAGACCCCATGGAAAACAAACATAGGCACAAAAGAACACACATGAGAATGATAAAGAGCAACAACAAAGCATAGGCATGCAGTGTCAAAGATGAAAAAGGTGGGTATGTGCAGGATCATGATGTGCCAAAAAGTGGCAATATGATGGGTATTTGTAGGGTATGTGGTTGACAAATTTTTATTTACCCAAAATTGATGAAATGAAAAGGGTTTTTAAAGGAGATTCTCAAATTTCCACTCATAAATTATGTTTTACTTGAATTTGCATTAAATAATTATTATTCATTTTCTATTTGACCACAATTAAAAGTCCCGATTGATAGGCTGATTGAAAACACGATCTATATAGCTTCAAATGGTATCAAATTTTGATTCCAAAACATGAATCACATTCTATGCTTTGCATACTATAGGATTATTAAAAAGAAAAATTGAATTTCATGAAGTTTTGACCAAGTTAAGGTGGCTGTATTAATGAAGTTTTTATATTTTATAAAAGTTGTAATAAAAAAATCATAATTAATTATTTACTTGGAAAAAAAATTACAAAAAAATATGCATCACATCCATACATGAGTCCTCTACTTATGTCTGAAATATTATAAAAAAATATTATCATTTTATTATGGTTAGGGTGGTCAGACAGAAACCTACTTCTTATTTTTTCCCTAAAATTTAAGTACTACTACATTGAAATTTTAAATTTTCACCAAATAATTTTTTTATAAAATGAATAAACATAGTAGTTTAGAAAATACATTCAATTTTCTATAGATTCTATTTTTACATATTTTTAAAATAATATAGATAACTTATTCAATTTTTTATGTCAAGTTGCCTAACTCTGATTTTTCTAAATTTTTTGCCACTTAAGGGCCTGCTTTTTCCATGATGATCCTATACATACCCAAGTAAAAGGATAAAAGAGAGTCAAATCAAGCTTTGACCCTTTGTCTATCACAATGTGGATCAGATCTAGGCTATTTCTCTGAAAAATGCATACTCACTTTGAGGCAAAGGAACTTCAGGTTGTCCACTGGGTGAGAAGTCCAAAAAGGAGAGAAACATACACTCATGCTTGGTATGCACTCACACACACATGCAAGTGGCTATGGATAAATTCATGCCTTAGTTGGGCTTCTTTCTCAAACCATACTAGAGTTATACCCCATAATAACTTTAATAAGGTTCCATGCAAAAAATATTTTCGAGCTTCATGAGACAAACAAAACTTTGTACGCTTGGAGCTCATGAACAAACAAGATGGCTCTATAGGCATGCAAGTTGTATTATGCAAGGTGGCCATATAAATGCAAATGTAACAATGAGTGATGTTGAAAGGATTTTTTATTAGTTCACACGAGGTCTTAATGTAGGGAACATTGTGCTTGGTTTCTCCAAGAGAGGACCAATCAAAGAATAAAATATTCATAGCTTAGGGGATGCAGTTTGTCGCATCAAGCCACTAAGAGGAATGTAATATGCTAAGAGATATCATGATTTTTGAGGAAATTACACCCAATGTCACCACAAATTGAAAAATGGATCATATGAAATAAGAAAATTACACCATGAACTATGAAAAATAAGAGTGCAAAAGAATAATGCCAATGTATTCCCTAACTTTAAAGATATTGCTAAACACCATATTGTGATCAATTTCCTTAAAGTAGCAAATGATAAATGCAAGCAACAAATAATACATGAGAGATAACTTGTAAATCCCTATGCCAAGTCATATGTTTCCAAGTAAAGCTACATCATGCAAGAAAAAAGGACAAGAGAGGGGTGTTCCCCAAAATGAAAACACCAAACACATAAGGGATCTATGGATTTGGGGTTAGTATGTTCTTGATTCAATGTTTTTAAGAGAGCTTGGAACTTTCATCATTCCCCAAATACAAATAAAACTAGAAGAATGACATAGAGAGTGAAAACAAAGAAAAACCTTTTGGGTCAACATGGAAGAAACACGAATTTCTCAATGCCTTACATCATCCCCAAAAGGAAAACACAAGAAAAATAAAAAGAGATAAAGATAAAGAAAATATTTTGGGTCAACATGGAAGAGACATGAATGTCTCGACACCTTTCATCATCCCCAAAAGAAAAGAAAAATGAAAAATGAAAAGAGAAAATGAAAATAAAATATTTTGGGTCAACATAGAAGAGACACAAATGTCTCAACACCTTGTGTCATCCCTAAAAGGAAAATAAAAAACAAATGAAAAAGAGATAAAGAAAAGGAAAAGGAAAATTCTTTTGGGTCAACATGCAGACATCTAATAATCTCAATGCCTCTAAGGCCATCCCCAAAAAGGAAAACACAAGAAAAAATGAAAAGAGCAAAGAAAAGGAAGGAAAAGCCTTGGCTAGCATGCAGACATGAATGTCTTATACATCATTATCCCCAAAAGGAAACACAAGGAAAAATGCAAAATGAGAAATGAAAAAGAAAAGATTTGGTCACACGAAGAGACACAACAAACCTAATGCCTTTAAGGCCATCCCCAAAAGGAAAACACAAGAAAAATGAAAAAGAAAATATGAAAATATTTACAACATAGAGAAGAATGAAGGTACAAATAGAGGAATGTGACAAAGAGAGAGAGAGAGAGAACACTAAACAAAATGTCACGAGGGATCACATCATGCACATGCAATAAAAAAAAGAAAATGAAAATGAAATAATGCAAAAGACTAGCAAGGCACATGCGAGTCAACCTATGAGCAGGTCATCCATCTCCTAGTCTCAATATGTATAAGTGGAAGGCATATAATGAACATAAGGGACAATGACAAATGCATTACTAGGAAAAAGCTATCTACCTCTTTCCACCACTAAGCGCGAGACAATAATGAGCTGAGGTAGGTGATGGGAAAGGTCATGTAATAGTGAGAATAGAATGTTCTACAATTATTACATGACAATAGGATGGAAAATAATGTTATGCAGTCACTCGATGGTAATCATTGCTATCGAAGTAAAAATTCTTCAATACTAATTTGAAAGCATGAAACTCATCAATACTATGTCCAGGAGTTATATGGTATCAGTAATGTGGAACTTTTTCATCTTTAGGATATAGTATGAGTCTATTTTTCTCTGGTGGTAATGTTATTAGTTCCTTGTTTAAAAGTATTTGTAATTTCCTTTCACTTTCAAGTGGCAGGAAAGGGAACTTTAGTTTCTATAGCTTGTAGGGCTTCTTGCATTTTCTAGATTCACCGATTTCTCGAGTTGAATGTGGAGGAGAACCTAAGGTGATCCTATCACCATTGTCATTATTATTAGTCATTGGTAGTTCTTTAGGAAGGACATTCATATCCAAAGGAGAATCCAAGATTACGTACCATTGTTACTAAGCCTATGTATTCTCTATGAGGTCTTATGTTGCGAGGGAGATCTTGACATCCTGACCTTTTTTTGTTTTCATTAATTTGTATTTTCTCTAGGATTTGATGAATGTTATGTTCACTTGTTGTATCGCATCCTTCTTTACTCAAGATTGTGAATCCTTTCCATATGTCTCCTCTAGGTTGATGGGAGTGTTTTTTACTTTGTTATCATAAAATGGTTGAGTATTTTCTTGTTTAGAGTAACTAGGTTCACCTATTGTTTTAGGATGTAAGTAACCAAACATATCAAGAGGTTGTATCGTGGGAGGATTTGGTTATTTCATTGATGGATAAAAGGATGCATTAGCTTCAAGGTTGTTAAGACAATCATTTAGGAACTTATTCATGTTGTCATCATCTTCTCCAATGATGTCAACATCACAAGAAGGACATGAATTAGGAGTTGAAGGAGCATAAGTTAGTTCAATTCTGTTAATGTCATTTCCAGAAGAAAAACTTGACACATCCACTAAGGACTTTAAGGATAGCTTACTAAAGCACATATCCATGATGCAAATTTCAAATTCTAAGTTATACAACAATGTGAAATGAAATGCAATTTTGAATTCAAGCAATGCACAAAATGAAGTAATTGAGACTACATGCAATGAATTGAATGAAACAAAGAATCTAAAAATGAAATAGAAAGGTAAGAATAGTAAACAAAAACATAGAAACTCAAGTTTGAATGCTTAAAATGCAATAAAGAATATGCAAGGGACTGATTCAAACGTCCCATCATTCCTCCCAACTAGTCCTCCATGCCCCAAGAGCTCAGTCTGTCCCAGCAGTTCATGCCAAGTCCTCACTGTCCCTTTCCCAAAACCTGTCCAAGAAAATGAAATGTTCTAAATACACATTCATCAAATGAAAAGGAAATTACTGCTTCCCCTTTAGGTCATAGGACCTAAAAGGGAAATTTTCACTAATTTTCACTCAAGATCAAACCCTTGAGATTTCAATGCAAACAAGAAAGACATCTTACAAGAGGGTTGTTCTAGGGGATAAATATGATCTAATTAGGGGTTCAACACCAAGTTTATACTTGGAAAAAATAATGAAATGAAAGATGCAACACTAAACCCTAATTGAATGGAAAGTAACACTAAATGATCTATAAAAGTAAATGGAATGAAACATAAAACTGATGATAGGAAGGTGTGCACCTGGGAAATCAGAGATGGTTGAATGAAGGTCTAAATCACTATTTTTTTTCTTTTACTACCAAGTGGGACTCATTCACCAAGCTAGGTGAATCAATCCAATTTTTGGGAAACTGTATAGGAACAATTTTTGAGAAAAAGGGTATCCAAATTTGCAAAGTCTTGGAAATTGACTAGAACTGGGACTCATTCACCATAAGTGGTGAATAATCCCATTTAATCTTTTCTACAACTTCAAAATCTAATCCTGCTCTTCTCTTTTTGCTCTGTGCTTCCCAAGTTATTTCTATATCTGAATCCCCGAATTGCAAATTGTAGGTCTTCTCCATGGTTGCCCAAGGTTTAATGACAACTTTCACAACTTTGAATGATTTTCAAATTTTCTCGAATCTTTCTCCTTAGGAAATCTACAACCTAGACCTGCAAATCACACACAAAGGAGAGGAAAAAATGTTGTGGGGTTAGTGGATAGAGGTTTTCCTTAGTCAAACCCCATTTTGGAAATCAATCCTTGAAATGAAATCAAATAAGAATGGAGAATGATGAATGAATAAATAACAATGTTCCAACTCACAAAACCCTAGCAGTAAGGTGCTATAAATATTCTTGTAATGACTGCAATGGATGTAGACTTTGACTCTTTTTTGAATGATTTTTATCTTGAATGTAATGCTTGCTTGAATCACAAAATCCCACACCACAATTGTTAGCTCTAAAACAACATGATGCATGGAATCCTTGACATGATGATTGTTGCTTGAATGCTACTCTAGAATGCTTGAAAATATACTCTTTAAGACACTTGAATTCTCTTGAATACTCTTGTGAAAAATTGATTTCTTATTAGATTGCTAGTTAAAAATATGAGAGAAAGAACCTTGTATTTATACTCAATTATGCAAGAATTCCCAAAATTACAACACTACAAGCCAACATCAGATCTGGGAGAATAAAATCATGCTAGAAATTTGAATTAATTTTTATTTTGGGCCATACGGGACTCATTTTCCCAAGATGGAAAATGAGTCCCATCTAGCATAATGTATGGGACCAAAAATCAAAAGTGCTTAGAAAGGTGTGAAATCTGATTCGAGATCAAAATACCTAGGTGGGAGCCATTCGCCCAAGGTAGAAAATGAGTCCTAGATCACTAAATATGGGCCACACAAGACAAAAAAATTAAATTATGATTGGATACTGATTGGTGTTAGGATTATCCTTGAAAAGATGCAATAAATTAGGCTTGTGGATGCAAAATAGGGCCAATTAAAATATAAGAAATCCCAATTATTAATGACAAGCCTAGAGGAGTGTGAAAGTGTGTTACAACACTTTACAACACTTCAAATAATGTGAGATTAATGTTTATTTTAATTAAAAATGGGTTTATTTTGTGTAATTAATTGATAAAACCTTAGAAAAGTGTGAAAGTCTATTACAACACTTTGCAACACTTTAGCAAGGGGAAATTTAAATCCATTAGTTCACAAGGGCCCAAGACCTAATGTGAATGTGTCAACCACATTACAACACTAAATCAAGGAAACATTAAGACTAATTTCATGAGGACCCAAATAAGAGTGAAAATGTCCCCGACGACATTTTTCGACACTACACTATAATTTTTGGCAGTAAACATGACTTATTCATCTTTATTTCAAGGATGAGTGGCATTTTTTATATTTTTCAACTCATGTTGAGTGAATTCTTGATCAAGGTATTTGGAAGATAATTTCTCATTCTCAATTTTAATAAGAATTTGATGATATTGACCTTTCTACTAGGACAAGTATGATCCATAAATTAGGAAAAAATATACTGGAGAATTGGGAGAATGTGGTAGAATTTTATTGGTATGTTTAAAATAAGCTAAGATATAGAATTCATTATAAAAAAACAATATGGGTGTTGTGATTATTAGGTTTTTTAACTAGATACCTTGAGGAGTCTTTGATCAATTATTTATCCCTTGAAATGGGAAAGAAATAATTTTATGGTGAATTTCATAATTTTTATAGGTGGAAAACATGCAAACTCTATCACAATATCTCTCTAATATAGTAATCTAGAGAATAAGATGAGTTCTAGATCTATCTATTGTAGTAGATAATATTATACTATATGGAGTAAGTTATATCTATTGTGTTGTTTCCTTAGATGAAACTACAAACATAATTATTCTAAAAAAAATTCTAACTATTTGTAGTGTAGAAAAATGTCATACCTTACATTTTCACACTTAATTTGGAAATGATTAACATTAAAATGAACCTAATTTTTCCTCGATCTAGGGTTGTAATGCGTTTCACACATTCACATTAGGTTTAGGGCCCTTTTAAGCTAAATTGACCTAATTTTGCATTAATTTAGTGTTGTAAAGTGTATTTATTTACACCTTCACATTAAGTTTTTAGCCCTCTTGCACTTACAACCTTCATATCATCATTAATATTCCCCTAAGACCCTTTATTATGCATCCTGAGGCTTATTTCAGCCGAAATCCTAACATAATCAACAAATACACCTAATATCCTAATTCCTTGACATTTCCTCTACATAAAACTCCTTGTGGGACCCATATGCCACCTTGAGCATATGAGTCCCACCTAGATGGGACCTATAGTGTAGAAAAAAGTAACCCTTTTTCACACTTAATTTGGGAATAATTGATACAAAATTAACTTAATAATGCCTTGATTTAGTGTTATAATGTGTTCAACATGTTCATATTAATCTATGGCCCTTTTTAATAAAATATACTAAAATTGTACCTTATTTAAGGTGATGTAAAGTGTTGTATTACAATTTAACACTTATCTAGGGTTCCATTAATTAGTTGAACTTCATTAGCCCCTTTAATTCAAATTTAAGCCTTATTAATGACACCTTATGAATGGTCTATCTCGACACCCTCTGATCAAATTGCATAAAATAAAGGTCCTAGAAAATTGTGCTAGGACCCATTCAATTTTAGTGGTGAATGGGTCCTCTCCACATAGGACACACCTTTCTATGAATTTTGAGGTGGGTTTTTGATGTTTTTTCCATCCCCCAAAGCAAGGTCCTAGAAATTTGTGCTAGGACACATTTTCCTCTAGTGCAAAATGGGTAATCCTCACACAAGACACCCCTTTTTTAATTTAATTTTGGTGGGATTCTAATTATTTTTAGTCCTAGATCTAGTGTCAGTTTGAATTATTTGAATTTTGTAGTTAAGATTCTCTAGATTTAGTATAAATATGACGTTTATTTACATTGTTTCTCATAGAAAGTTCAAGTTATAATTAGAGAACTTTCACAAGAGAATTTTGGAGCATGAAAGATCATTCAAGAAGGAATTCAAAGGAAGATTAGTGAAGTTGTTGTAGAAATTCAAGGCCATTTCATCATGTCAAAGGCATAGTGCATTCATGCATGTTGTTGAGCTAAGATAGATGATGTAGCATTGAAGATCGACTAGCAAGCAATTGTTACACATCTTATCTAAGATCAATATCTTCATTCTTCATGGCCACTTCATGTTAGTTTGCATATTTACATTCCAAGACAACTTCCAAGTATCAAGTGTTCATCATTTAATGTTTCATGATTCTATTTCATTATTTCATCATTTGGTTTAATTACCTAAAAGGGGTTTGATCAAGGAAAAACCCTATTCACTAACAATCAACAAGTTTTTCTTCTCTTGAATTTGTACTTGTAGATTTATAGGTTGAAGAACAAGTGGAGAACAAAGTTGAAGCAAAATTGTCAAAGTTGTCAAGTTGCAAAGTTATCATTCATAGTGTAAGAACACAAAAAGAAGGCTACATAATTTTCTATAGGTTTTTGGGAGCTGACAATTGAGGATTTGAGAGTCTATGAAACAAGGAACAAAACCTAGATCTTAGTTTTAGGAACCCTAATAGGGACCCATTTTCCAGTAAAGGCGAATGAGTCCTTTGTGACCTAAAAACAAGCTTCTTACAACAAGGTACACACCATTTTAAGCTCTGAAAACTCCTCTCATAGTTTCTATAATAGTTATGTTTAGTTTCTAATTGTTATTTTCACTATATCACACATAAAATCACATGATTTAAGGTGAGAATTAGTGGTCTATCATTTTAATTTTGGTAAACCCTAATTTCCACCTAAACATTAATGGTGAACCCCACATATTGAACATTGCTATTTTTTGATTTTGAGGTCTTTCACTGCATCCAAAGTTAGATCATGTATTCATTTACATTTAATTTTCATTGAATTAGATCTCATTTATGGTTTCTTAATTTTCACTCAAACTTGCATCTCATTTATGGTTTAGAATTGCATTCTTTTGTATTCTCTAAATCTTAAAAATACAAAAAAAATCAGTCATATTGTATATCATTTATATCTCATATATTTACATTTGAAAATTAAAAAAACAAACATTGAATTTCAAATTAGGCCTTTGCATTCATCATTCTATTGCATTTTCACATTTTATATTTGGAAAATATGAAACTGAAAGTTACTATCTCAAACTTGGAACTAAAAGACATTACATAATCCTTGAAAATAATTGAAAAATAATTACAAAACCCTAATCAAGGACCCATTCACCTTTAATGGAAAATGAGTCCCTGATCAGGCTAGGCTTGAACCTTTCTAGCATCTGAAAAGCATTAAAAATCACTCAGAAATAAATAAAAACATTCCAAAAATCCTTAACAAGGACCCATTCACCCTTATTGGTGAATGAGTCCCTGTTAGATCTTTATTTACACTTTTTAGAAAATAAAATCTTATTTTTAGGCTTCTATTTTCTACTATTTCATTTTTGTTTTAGTTTTATGATTTTTTGTTTCATCAAATTTAGTGCATCTAGCTTAAATTGTTTCATTTTAGTGCATTGTCAAAATTCAAAATTTGTATTTACAACCATTCATTTTAAATTTATTGCATTATGTAATCAATAAATTGCATTGTGTAGAATCTAAAATTTTCATTTCATTCTAGTTCATTGCATTTCCCCCTTGCATTTAGGGTTTTCACAATAGATTTGTAAAAGTTGTATGAGATTTACAACTTGGTGTCCTATTAGCAATTCTATTGTAAGATGAAGTTTGAGACTCATTTCATCTCATGATATGTCACTCACCATGGATCTTGGGTTTTCTAGCTCTCTTTCTGATAGTGTTGATAATCAACCCTCCATGGCTCATAGTTTTCATACTTCATTTCCCTTGACTTCACCTCCTACAACCAATGTACATGTTGTTCTAGACAAACTAGATGAACAACTAGAAAACTTACAAGATTGTATCCTTAGTGAAAGCATAGACATTAGCTTGGTTCATATTATACAAAATCTAAGGAAAGTTCTTAAAAATCAAAATGAAACACAAATTTTCTATAGCCTTAGTTGCTTCTTTCATGAGTACTTGAACAAACACAATCAACCTTATTGAAAATATTGAAATGAAGAATGATGTGATGAATGTTGGCATGGATGATGATGAAAATATAAATGAAGAACAACTAATTCAAACAGTAGCATTTATCAAAGCTAGACCTTATAAGGGATCGACTAAGAAGCCTCCTAACATTGCTTTCTCACAAAATGACATACTTAAACGTGCACCTGATGGTCCTCTTTACATAGATGTCCAAATAAATAATAATCCCACTAATGGGATATTAATTGATCCCGTTTGTGGAGAGAGTGTGATTATAGAAGAATTCCTTTTTGTGGATGAACTATATCAAGATACATATGACAAATTGAAATAATGGATCAAGATGCATAATTTTTTTTCTTGTCCTACAATCAACTCCATAGATCTCCCTTTAAAAGTCAAATTGAAAACATTAAATGCATCATTCACCATCATCCTGCAATCAGACCAATTTCATGTGAAGTTACGATATCCATGGTTTCTCTCCATGGATGTCATCCGTTTGTTTGTGCATAGATTTCTAAAGTTTCCATTTGGAAATGATATCCTTACTATGCATCGTAGTGGATTTAATCATGTAGCAGCTAGAGGGAACTTTTCATTAGATTTCTTTTGGCCCAAGCCTATGGAATCTATTAAGCCCCGTGAGGACATATTTTTAAAATTATCATATCAAAAGCTCAAAGCAAAGAAAATAGCAGAATTATCCCCTTAAAACATGCCTCAACCTATAACTAAATCACCTATCATTGATGAATCAATGATTGAACTGAAATCCCTTTCAAACATTCAAGAACAACCTATAGAAAAACCTCCTACCATTTCCTATAAAAGACCATGAGATAATAAAAAAATTGTGTTGCCCCTCCTATAGTTAAACAAGTTTATAAAGCTAAAGAGAAAGTGGTTAGACAAGCTACTGTTGTTTCTTCCATTCCTCCCAAGGAAGAGAAGGAACCTATGATTGAAAAACCCAATCTTACATAAACAAAAATTGACAATATATTGAAAGAGAATCAAAGCACTAGAGAGCGTAGGCATAGGCATCATGCTATTGCTCATAAGTTACAAACTCAAGAAGACAAGAACAATATAGAAAATCAAAATCTGAATTTTCTTGAAGAAATGCATGATGATCCTATATGATCACTGCAACATAAACAAGAACATTCCATGGAAATTGTCCTTTGACCTCCTATTATGATTAATTTAGATGATGGCATTGATATTGCGAAGATTGATGAAGAAGTGCATACTGAATTAAATACATTGTTTTCTTCTTCTATGAGATTAAATGACAAATCTCCTAAAAAGAGTGTTGAACTTGGTGCTTCCCCTACTTTGGCACTTGTTGTTGTCCCTTTGGCTAGTTGTCTTCCTTCCATTTATACTGACTAAGATTGGGATGTAGATGACCTAATTTAGGTTGACTCCCATGTGTCTTACTAGTGTTTTGTTATTTTTCATGTTCCTTTATGTGATTACATGCGCGTAATGTGATCCCCCATGATTTTTTTTTTGATGTATCTCTCTCTCTTTTTGTGTATTCCTCTATATGTACCTACTTTCTTCTCTATTTCATAATAAATTTTCATTTATCTTGTGTTTTCTTTTGGGGATGATGCAAGGAGTCAAGACATCCATGTCTCTTCCATGTTGACCTAAAACCTTTTCCTTTTATCCTTTTCATTTGTATTTTTTTTCCTTCTAGGGGTGATGCAAGGCAACGAGACCTTAAGGTCTCTTCCATGTTGACCCAAAAGGGTTTTTCTTTTTCTTTGCTCTCTTTGTGTCATTCTTGTAGTTCTATGAGTATTTTTGAAATGATGACTATTCCAAGTTCTATGAGGGTTTTCTGAGGAAAGCTCTCATGTCTTAGGGAAAAAAATTGGCTACTTTAAAGTAGTTTCTCATAGTAATGGTGTCATCAACCTCTTTAAAGTGGTGGCATACATCGATGGCATCTTTCGACATATTTCACGATGTGATTTTCATTTTCTTGTAACATGTCCTTTTCTTGGTGGTTTCATTAGGTTTGATATCCTCCAAGAGTTTGATATTTCTAAGCATATGATTCCCCTTAGTGGCATGATGTGAAGTGAGAGGCATCCCATAAGTGGTGATCTAACATTTTTTACTTGTACACTCTTGGAGACATTAGGCATGATGTTCCCTAAGAAGAAGACCTTACATGAATAAAGCATACAAAAACTTACAGACATGACATTCAAAAGCATACAAAAAGCATTACATTGTGCTACCTTATTAAAGTTTTTAGGAGGATAACTTTAGTATGGTTGGCCACCTCATTGGGATAACTCACCTAGTGGACAAAGTAAGGTTCCACTACCCTAGAGTAAGCACAGATGATTGGGACAACTCACTTAGTCGATAGACTGAGGTTCCTCTATCCCAGAGTGAGCACACATGATTGGGACAACTCACCTAGTGGACAGACTGAGGTTCCACTATCCCCAAAGTGAGAAACATATGTTATGGAAAAATAGCCCTATTCAACATGATTGTGCTTGATCCTTTGTTTTTCATTGTTTTTCTTGGCCTTTGATAGGGTATTAATATGCATCTTTGTTATTTCTACATACTTAAGTGTCTTGAATGTCTGATTTAGTGTGAGTTTTTCATGGGCCAAAACTCTCACTAAAGTGGGGGAAAAATATAGTGTAGAAAAAAGTAACCCTTTTTCACACTTAATTTGGGAGTAAGTGATAAAAAATTAACTTAATAATGCCTTGATTTAGTGTTGTAATGTGTTGAACACATTCACATTAATCTAGGGCCCTTTTTAATAAAATGTACTTAAATTGTTCCTTATTTAAGGTGTTGTAAAGTGTTGTATTACACTTTGACACTTATCCAGGGTTCTATTAATTAATTGAGCTTAATTAGCCTTTTAATTCAAATTTAAGCCTTATTAATGCTTCAAAGGATCTATCAAGACACCCAATCATCAAATTACATAAAATTTAATTTGGAAACATCAAGGTCCTATAAAATGGTGCTAAGACACATTCACCTTTAGTGGAAAATGGGTCTGCTCCGCATAAGACCCCCCTTTCTATGCATTTTGAGGTTGGTTTCTGATGTTCTTTCCACCCCTCGAAGAAAAGTCCTAGAAACTTGTGCTAGGACCCATTCACCTTAGGTGGCGAATGGGTCCTCTTCACATAGGATACCCCTTTTAAAATTTCTTTTTGGAAGGATTCTAATGATTTTTAATCCTAGATCTATTGTCAGCTTGAATTATTTGAATTTTGGGGTTAATCTCTTGATTTAGTATAAATATGAGGTTAATTAACATTGTTTGACCTAGCATGTTAAAGTTATCATTAGAGAACTTTCACAAGAGAATTTTGAAGCTTTCAAGGTGGAATTCAAATGCAAATTATCAAAGTATATTGCAACAATTCAAGGTCATTTCACAATGTCAAAGGCATAGTGCATTCATGCATGTTGTTGAGCTAAGATAGTTGATGTAGCATTGAAGATCTACTTGCAAGCAATTGTTACATAACTTATTTAAGATCAAGATCTAAATTCTTCATGGCCACTTCATGTTAGTTTGTAGATTTACATTCCAAGACAACTTGTGAGGTATCAACACTTCATCATTTCATCTTTCATGCTTCTATTTCATTATTTCACCATTTCATTTAATTACCTATAAGGGGTTTGACCAAGGAAAATCCTTATTCACTAACAATAAACAAGTTTTTATTCTCTTCATGTCTATTTGTAGATTTACAGGTTCAAGACCAAGTTGGCAAAAAAGTTGAAGAAAAATTGTCAAAGTTGTCAAGTTGCAAAGTTATCATTCATAGTGCAAGAATGTAGAAAGAATGCTACAAAAATTTCTACAAGTTTTTGGGAGCTGACAATTGAGGATGTGAGAGTGCAAGAATCAAGGATCATAACCTAGATCTCACTTTTAGAAACCCTAATAGGGACCCATTCACCACTAAAGGAAAATGAGTCCTTTGTGACCTATAAATAAGCTTCTTACAACAAGGTACACATCATTTTATGCACTCAAAACACCCCTTATAGTTTCTATAATAGTTAGGGTTAGTGTTTGATTTTTCTTTGAACTATATCACACACAAAATCACATGATTTAGGGTGAGAATTAGTGGTCTATCATTTTGATTTTGGTAAACCCTAATTTCCAACTAAACAGGACCTATATGCCATAAGTGGTGTATGAGTCCTATTTGGCCCCTTTTTAGGGTTTTGAGTAGGAAATTAGGGTTTTGAACTCAAATTTCATGAATGTCAATATTTGGGATCTAGTAAATGGTATTTTAGATGGAATTTCTATATAAAAATGGTTTTAAATCATTATTTGACCTAAGCATTCATCATATCAACCTAATCAATCAAGAATCAAGCATCCTAAGACTTCACAAGAGCTTCATAGAGTATTCAAGAGCATTTGTAAGGCATTCAAGGGTAGATTTCTTCATCATTTGTTGCAGCAATTCAAGATTTGTCATCATGTCAAGCACATAGTGCATCAAGCATGTTGTTGAGCTAGTGTTGTGATGTAGCATTCAAGATACAAGATTACGCATTGTTCTACCTCTAATTCAAGATCAAGATCTACATTCTACATGGCCACTTCATGTTATATTGTTGATTTACATCTCAAGACATCATTCAAGGTATCATTGTTCATGTTTAATATTTCATGTTTCATATTCATATTTCATTGTTTCATCATAAGGTTTAATTACCTAAATAGGGTTTGACCAAGGAAAACCCCTATTTCCTAAAAATAAACAAGTTTTTCTCTCTCCATGTGTGATTGTAGATCTACGTGTTTTGGAGATTGAAGGATATTTGAAGACTAAGTTGCAAGATTGAAGAAAGTTGTCAAAGTTGTCTCCTTACTTCCAAGATCACTGAAAGTCACTTACAGGTTGCAAATCAAGGTTTCTGACTTAGAGATTTGGTCGGAAGGAAGCTCCAAGAGATCAACAAAGAATACCATAATTTCAACCAAACCTTAATACTGGGACTAAATTTCTACTTGTGGCATATGAGTTCCAGTCCTACCTTTTTCTAGATTTCAGGAGATTCAAACTAGTTAGTGATAGATTCATGTTTTGGCACAAAAACCCTATTCTGGGACTAAATCACCCAAACTGGCGTACGAGTCCCAATGAGCATCAAAAAACAAGATTTTTTCCATGTAATTTTTTGTTCATTATCAGTTTGTCATTCTATGTTTTAGTCTCAAAATCTATGTCATATAGTTAGGTTTTCACATTGCATTCATTTATTTTGTTTCCAAGCCCTTGCTCGGTGGTGAACCCCCTTTTATCATTTAATAACACCCTAGGAAACCTTATTGCAGATATCTTTCCCTCATTCTATCCATATATTCAGATCTCTAGGGTTTGCTTGAATGAAACTTGAAGAAAAATGGTCTAGGTCCCTAAACCCTAGCTTGTGTTCCACCTCCCAAAAGGTGGAACACCTATTTTCTTTGCTTCATTTTGGTAAACCTAACCTTTAGAACATCTTATTTTGGATTTGGAGTACATCATAGTCCTAGATCTAGCTTAGATTAACTTTGCATTAGGTCTTGCATTAGTTAATTTACATCTATGGTTTCAAAATATTGCATTAGTGAAAGTGCATATAGGTTGCATTTTTGCAACTTAGATAATTCAGTTTAACTAAAATTTTACAATTGCAAATAGTCAACAAAGCATACAAGTTAGAAAACTTAGAAGCAACTCAAAATTTTCTAAAATTGATGTAAAACCCTAATGCAGGACTCATATGCCCCTCTGGGCGATTTAGTCCTAGTATAGGTTGTTTTCCCTAATTTTTGGGAATTCTATGTTGTGTATTTTTCAACATTTGACCCTTCCAAAAACCTTGAATGTGACTCATACACCCCTTTGGGTGGATTAGTCCCACATCAAATCGAAAGCTACCATTTACAACATTAAAAACATCATTTTTATACTTTGGTTTAATATCATTGAATAACTGTTTTAGTTTGTTGAGTTTATGTTACATGCGTTTCATTAGATCTAGCTTAATTTGGTTCATTTCATGCATTTCTTAATTCCAAATTTTTATTTACAACATTTCATTTTCCAATTGTTTCATAGTGTAGTCAACAAAGTACCTTGTTTAGAAACTAAAAAATTGCATTTACACATTTCTTTCTAGGTCATTGCATTGCATTTTAGGTCTCTTTCCATTTTGAGATTGTATAGATTACTTGTCACAAATATTAGTAAATATCTTTTCCAAGTTTGAAAAGAAAAAGTTCATCAAAAAGAATGTTAGTCATTCATTCAATACAATTCCTAGTTATGAGAGTCTCTTAGTACAAGAAAGTGAAAATGTTGCCACTTTCCTTAAATCTACACCCTCTCCTATTTGTCCTATTTGTGGGAATGATGTGATAGAAGAAGATGCAAGTATAGACAATCATGATAATCATAATTGCTTTTCTTCCAATACCTCTCCTGCTAGTAACAAAGGTATCTTTGTGAAAGAAGATGCAATCATTGAGAATCATGAAGGTCTTGTTTGTCCTTCTCCTCCTCCCTCTTGGGAAGATATTATGGCACAAGAAAATGAGATCATAAACACATTTAAAAACATCACCTTACCTAGTATCCATTCATCCCTTGCTTGTGAGAATGTTTTAGTGAAAGAGGATGAAATCATTGATAAACAAGATAATCAAACCATTGATAACTTCCTTACTTGTGATGAAGCCATTTTAGAAGAACCAACCTTTGAATGTCATGAACATATAGTTTTTAGTTCTCCTAAAACCTCTCCTACTAGGGAGGATATCATGGTGCAAAAAATGTGAACATTGACACGTCTTTCAAACACTAGTAACGAGGCTTCCTTAAATGAAGATGATGAAGTGACATTAGACTCCTCTTCACTAAGAGATCATGAAAATAAGGATAAGTTTGTTGAGGCTATGATGGCACAAATTGGATCCCCTTTATTAGCAAGCCTCTTCAGTCACCTCCCATTAGTGAACCACATAAAAAAAAAGAGAGATCTCTTGAAAATTATAATGCAATTTGATACTAACAATGTTTTGCAGTGACCGAGTTATAATACAGTTGCTCAAACATGTAGGAAACCACAAAACACTCTCGTTTTATTACTATTTCCTCAACATATTTTTCCTAGTGCTCCTCATTTTCCTTTACACAATTTAGTTGAATACCTTAAAAAGACTCTCGCTAATATATCCTTATGGCATCCTGTTCAATCATCACCTACATACAATTGGCTATTCTAAGAAATGTTGCAAATAAAGTAGGAGGATATCCAATATTCTATGAAATTGAATGACGTAGCATCATCCTTTGATCATATGCAAGTCACACAGTCAGAAATCACATTCCCTAAACATGAATTAGCCTCATTTGAGATTCAAAATAAAAAATTAAGCCTTTATGATAAAGGTGATCATTAATGAAACCACAATTAGGCGCACTCTCATAGACAATGGAGCAGGTCTTCATGTTTGTAGCATTGACCTCCTAGATAAAATTGACATGGGCAAGAGGCTTATTCAACTTAATGATGTTACTATTAATGGCTTTGAAAATGCTAATAGGCAACCATTAGGAATGATTACATTACCTATTGAGGTCAGACCTATAGTGTTTCCTACCCCTATCCATATCATGCGAGGACCTCTTTCATACAATCTTCTCCAAGGGAGACCATGGATTCTTGCTATGAAAGGAGTCCCATCTACTCTTCACCATGTGATGAAATTTTAATACAACAATAAGATATACATGGTTGAAGTTGGTGAATGAAGCTATAGATCATACAATCACAACACTCCCAACTCCCCTAATACTTTCATTCCAAAATCAAAAGTCCAGGTCTATACAAGTTGATGTTAATCCTCATTGTCTTTCACCTACAACCAAACTCTTGAGTGATAATTGGGGGTCGTAAGATTTTATGCCTCGTTTCAATGAAGAATCCAAACTCTCACCCTCAAAGTCCAAAGAGTCGTATACAAATGATTCATTTTTAGTGATGATTGGGCTTCATCAGATTTTATGCCTTCCTTTATGGAAGAGTTCAAAATCTCACAATTTGAACCAAAACAACCTTTTGTTTCAGTTGTTCAACTTGGTTCTATGTCAACAATATTAACCAATGGTGGTGATGGGGGCTATTTAACTCCAATCCCACATGAGAGGACGATGCATAACATTAAGAAACCTAAAAAGGACTTGTGTTCTCATGAAGAAGCCAATCCTTCTTAGAAGAATAAATTCCCTTCATGTGAATTGAAAGGTCATTATGGTCTTGGATATAAACTCCCTCCTAAACATCGATACGATGAAAACACGAAGCAAACTTATAGAGAACAAGTGAAGTATATACCATACTCTTTCAAGAAAGATCTAGGTTCACCACCTTTATCTCCATTTTCATCCAAGGCCTTATCATTTAGTGTGTGTAGGACATCTTGTGCAAATAAAGGAACATCCTCTACTATTGATCAAGAGAGTATCTTTTCGAGACTCCTCCAAGAACACGAAATTTTTTTTACTACAAAAATTTATTTTGTGCATATCATAGAGTTCATGGTCAATCTACTAATGAATGTAAGACTTTGAGTAACAAAATTCAACATCTTAAAGATTGTGGCGCCCTTCCTTGTGTTGAAGCACCTAGATCTTCTAATTGATACTGATTTTTAACATAAAAACTAAACAATCTAATCAATATTTAATTAAATATAAATTATTTTATAAGATTAATTTTGGAGTAATTATATCTAATGGGGTGGTTGTTTCAAGGCTTTATCATGCTCATAAGGACATCCACTTGGTTGGACAATTGTTGTGCTTATTAAGTTAATAGTCGAGTGTAATAGGCGTCTAAAATTATTTTGTGATCCCTGTGTTTTATTTTTAAGAAGAAGAACGATCAATGTCTCGAATCCGATATGGATTTTATATATCCGAATACAAACTGGTATCATCAAATCTGCTGTATGGTGTTTGCCACTTTCAAATGTTCATTATTAAAGATGCGTTGCGCTTGTTCACGCAGCATGGATTGAAACCTGTTGCGGAGAGACACGGTCGAGATATGCAAAGGACGGATAAGAAAGGATGCGGATAAGTTTATATCATATTCGTACGTTATAACATTCAATCTTTGAACGTCCATAGCATCTAACCCAACCTTTATTATATATTTTAACTTACTTTGTAACAACAAATAAACATGGATTTATACCACATGGAAATACAGTTGAATTCGCTATGTGAGGTGAATTTATATAAGAATGGAATCAATGTCAAGGAAGAGCATTATTGTACTGTGTAAAGAGGTAGAAACGACCAACCATGAGAGTAACTAAACCTGTCCGTGATTTTATTAATGAACGTGGATGGCAATTTGTAAGTTGATTTGTCAACAAAAAAATGTACCTCTAAAGTTGAGAGGTAATGATAAATCTGATGGATTTGAAACCTATCTTCAGATATTCAATTTTCCTGCCAGGCTCATATATACGTGGAAATCACCCAATGTTCCTAAACGACAAAGGGGAGGCCAAGAGGAGGATTGTCAAGCTAAAATACTATAGAGATTAACAATAAGATGTTAGTATATACAAAAATATTTCACAAAATTTAAATAAATAAAATGATCAATGAAATACCCCAACAATTGTCGAAGCAATGGCAGATTTAAATATTTTAATAAACATCCAACTATCAATTCCTACATTGATTTGCTCAAATTATATATATATAGTAGAAGAGAAAGAGGAGTTTTGGAGATGGAGGTGGAAAACATTTTTTTGATATTTTTTAACCTTTCACAATTCTTCAAATGGACCTATTTATCATCATGATAATTATTTATTAGTAGTAAAATTCATTGCATTAAGGTTCTAGGTATCAAGAATGGAAATAAAATATTTATTTCAAAATGTCTTTTTTTTTTTTGCAATTGAAAATTCTACATCGATCACAATGTTGTTAGCACAACGGCAAAATTGTCTAAATGTATCTAGGATAGTACAAGGTAACAAAATTTTGTTTAGGATTAATTTGAACAAAATAGACACTAAAATGATTACATTATATACAATGAAAATTATATGCTATGCAATTTTTTACACCACATGCTTTATTCATCTTTCTTTTGATGATGAATGGCCTTGGATTTATTTTTTCCAACTCATGTTCAAAAAAGACTTGATCAAGGTATTGGGAAGATAGCTCCTCATTTCTCAATTTTAATAAGCATATTTTGAACATGAGTATTGTAATAGATGAGGTATGATCCATAAATTAGGTCAAATCAGATTGGAGAATTAGGGCCATTTGGTAGTATTTCATTGGAATGTTGAAAAGAAGCTAAGAGAGGGAATTCATTATCAAAATACAAATGGGCAGTCTAATGATTATGAATTATTATTAGAGATTTTAACTAGATATATTGATGAATCCTTGATCAAAATTTTAGGCCTCTAAATGATTTTTTTCTTTTTGTGAATTTAACACTTGTTATAGATGGAAAACATTGAATCTATATATCATTCCCTCTCTCCTATGAAAATTTAGAGGATATCATGATTTATGATCTATCTATTGTAGTAAATAGAAAATAGAATGATTCCCAAAAAAATCAAACTATCAAAATTAGTTATTTCACTCTAAGATAACCAACAAGTGTAATTTGAAGATTGTTGAATAGATGATCATCCAATTTGCGAATTGGTATTCCATTTTTAAAATTTGGATGGTTGGAGGAACATTATATATATATTTTGAATAATGTGGTGATGATTGGATTTTATTCGATGGTGGTTGATGTTGTCTTCTTGATTTTTTTAGTGTAAGTTTAGGTAATTTAAGGTTAAAGAACTATTATAATTATATTGGAAGCTCCAAAATTGTTCTATAATCTCATTAGTAGTATGAAGAAAATGTTGCATCTATAATTTGAACATTATGATAATGGAACAAGGAGTATATTCTTTCTACAGATAGATTTTTTTCACATATATTTGTGTTTTCTCAAGGGTAAATCATGTTCAAGTTGTTTTTATTTTATTATCTACTATTTCTATTTATTCATAACCTATATTTGATTTTATATAAGTGTGACTTTGTTAATCTATTTATTTTTGAAAGTTATTACAATATGGTTTTAGGGTATATCATGTTCAAGTTGTTTTTATTTTATTATCTTATATTTCTATTTATTCATAACCTGTTTGATTTTATATAAGAGTGACTTTGTTAATCTATTTATTTTTTAAAGTTGCTAAAGTATGGTTTTAGGGTATTGTTGAGGTGAGTCTTTTATATATTAATTTGCTAATGATAGATTGGACAATATCCCTCTTGTCTATAGATCAATATTTGTTGGTAAAAATAAATATTATGTCTAATTGTGATTAAATTGAATAATATACTTCTTTGTATTTTGTTAATATAATTTTTGTTTCTATTTATATTTTAAGAGCATAAAAAATAACTTTCTAAAAATATGTATTTGTGTAATTATTAATATTACACTTTAGTTAAGCTTACTTAGGTAAATAGTATTATTTACTTAAGTTAATTAGGAATATTAGGTAGGTGTGTGTCATCACTCCTTGATTGATGGGAGTTAAGTACCACATCTCCCTCATCAAGTGAGTTACTTTGACAGTACTACACCTCTAAGTTGAGCTGGTCTTTTGATAACTCAGGGTTACTAGGACACTTGTTATTCTTGATAAGTGCATCCTAAACTTATAACTTTGTAATCATTCCTAATATTATTCACTTCATTTTGTGATCAATTTCAACTTATTGATCTTGGTAAGTTTTATATGGTATCAGAGCCATGTGAGCTTGTGAGCTTTTTTGATTCGATTTGAAGTCATTCTTGGTCTTCTTTTTATTGCAACAATTTGTCTGGTCAAGGAAGAGGGCTACTTCACAAAAGGGAGGTTTCTTCTAGTAATGTGATATTGGAGGCTTTGAAGGCATCGGTGGAGGCATAGACACCAGTGCAGGCAACGATTCACAGTTAGGCTAGGCATTGTTGATGTCCCACTTAGGCTGAGCTGGGTCGAGGTGCATTTTTTTGGTTGAAAGTAACACCATTACACAACGAACCACAAAATCTATTGAGGCCGATCAGAACGACCCTACCACTCTTTTAGATTTGGCGTTTGGCGTTGTAGAGGAAAAGAGGCACGGTTTATGTTTCATTTCTGTGTGAAGGGTTTGAAATCTCTGTGAAAGACCATCATTAGCATTGGGTTCCCACGCCCTCTCCCAACGCATTGGCAAGTAGCAGGAGCCATGTCAAATCAGGCGGTCAAGGAGGGGCATCATCCAAAGGAGAGGCATTCTCCAAAGGAGGGGGCGAGAAATCCGCACCAATTTGGAACGATTCAAATCTGCTCTCAAGCATTTAAAAATCTCTTGGTGGCGTTACATTTTCAATCAAAATATTGGTTCGTTTTTTATCTGTGATTTGGTTGGAAGCCACGATTTTTTGCTGAGTTTGCGTCATTTGAAGACAGTTTTTTGTTCACATCTTGACAGCAGTCAAGTTAATGTAGGGAGGGTGCACTAATTTTTGGTCACATGGATCTTCATCTTTTTCCCAGCCCATGAGGGCTTAATTTTCCTCTATAGTTCTCTCTCTGGATTCTTTTAATATATGATTTTTCTAACTTTGTAAATGAAAATTCTTATTGCTGTAAATTTGTAATAGAATAAAAATTTAAAAGTGTTTTCCCTAAAGTGTTTATTTTTCAAATTCTATTCAATAATAGTGATTGCACACTAATATAAAGTGCCTTTTTCATCTTCGTTCTTGTATACAAATATATGCACTAAAATAAAGTGCCAAATAGGGGGAAAATCAAAATTATTAAAATGGGGGGTGTATTAGAGAGAGTTGTGATTGGAATACTTCAAAATTTCTTTTCTCAAGTTCCTAAAAAATTTGTAAATCTTATCCAGCATGGAGCCCAATCAAGTGATTAAGCCTCTTACACCTTTTAACTACCATGAGTGGAAGTTGCAAGTACAACTTAAATTTAAAAACAAAGGTTTGTATAGAGTTACAATGGGTATTGAAAAGGAAGCAAATGCTACCAAGGACAAGGAAAAGTGGTTCAATAAGTGTGACCAAGTATTTTGATTCTTATGTTTATGTCTTTCAAAAGAACTTATATTTCATGTGGAGGCATTGAAAACCCCACATGAAGTATGGTCAACTCTTGAAAAGTTATTTGGGAAAGTTGATCATATTAAATGCCATGAACTAGAAAAGGAATTAATTAACTTAAGTCCAAGTAATTACCCAATATTACAAGAATATTTCACCAAATTTAAATCACTTCGCCAACAACTTAAGGAATGCGAAATTGAGAAGAAAGATGCTCAACTCATTTTATCAACTCTTTCCAAGTTGGGATCTTGTTATTTAGTTTTTGTGTCAACATTCTACTCTAGAAAAAGTGTTTTGGGTTCTAATTAGTCTATGCCAAATATAGATGACTTTATTGCTGATTTGGTAGGAGAACAAGATAAAATCATCTAGATGGGGGCCATAGTATCCTACAAGCCACATACTTTAGTAGCAGAAAGTGTAAAATCTGAAAGATTGACAAACAAAAGGGTAAACCCACAAAATTGGTTTACAATTCGAGTGAGAAAGGAAAATTGCAAAAAATGCCCCCATGGAAAACATTTTGGTTTTTGGGGGTTCGAACAAACATTTGGTTCAAGCAAACCAAAAAGGGGTTCACTAGAACCCCCATTCGAAAGAACCCATTAAATGTTGGGTCCCACCATATTTCTCATTTCCCAAGAAAAAATATAAAAGAAACCTTTGTGGAAAGGGAGTTCGCTTGAACCCTGGTTTGAGTGAACCTAGGTTCGAGTGAAACTCCAAGGGGGGTTCACTCAAACCCCCCCTTTTCCCCCCTTCTCCCCCTCTAGCACCAAAAATCTCCAGAATTTTTCCCTTCGAAGCTTGAGTTGAGGATGGAAATGGAGGAGACTTCATAGACCCAACTAGATGATGGCAGTCCTCAGAACGATCTATCCAAAGAATATAATTTTAATATGTTTTGGTTTTATTATGTTTTTTTTTTAGTTTGATTAAACATAGGTTCTTCACTGAAAATCAAGTTCTATGTTTTGCATATGTGGAAAAATAGTAGATTATCAATTTTTTTTTTGAAAAATATCAGTGCACTAGATATTAATATCCTTGATCCAACAAAAAAAATTTGAATTTTGTTACATACAAACAAAATTATGTTGTATATGGTCTACCTATGTTGGAATTGTAATTGGTTTGACTTCGAAACTTGATTAAGGAAAAAATATTCAATGAAATGCTATGAAACAAATTTCATGCACTAGATATCATAGTTACAAATCTAAATTAAAAAAATAAAAAGAATTTTATCCTTCATGGAAATTTTTTTATGTTGTATACAGTTAGCATCACTCCTTAAAAATGGTGTTTATTGAAAAAACTAGTTTTTGAAGGAGATGGAAAAATATGTCAAGTGTTCCTTTTGTAAGAAATTGGGGCATAATGCACTTGATTGTATGAGGAAACAAATAAACAATCTTACTCAAATCATTGAGGAAAGTAAGATTGTAAATTCTAGATCTTCATCATCTACAAACACTAAAAAGGAAAAAGAGAAATCAAAAGGACATGTTCTCTAAGTGATTACAACATCTATTGTATTACTTCTATTATTTTGTAAAATGTTTGTTATTACTCTCCTTTAGGAGGATAGTTTTTTCCTATTGGGTTTTCTATCTTTCTACACTTTATTTGAGAATTTTCATTGTTAATGAGTACCTTATCAAGCCTTGTTGTTGGGACTCAAATTTCCATTGTTTTTTGTGCCCACTTAAGTTGCGCTTAAGGGGGGGTATTGGTGTAATTATTAATATTAGGGTAAGTGCACCAAGATGGTCACACTTTTGTGGCCAAACAAGAAAAAAAAAGCCATAATGCATTTGCGTTATAACGCGTTCGCGTTATGTCTTTAAAAAAAAAGGCGTGAATCCAATTTTAGTGCAATAAATAATGCGCGAATCCAGTTTTAGTGCAATAAATAACGTGTTCTCGTTATAACGCGAGCGCATTATTTAATCCTAAACTGACATATCTCTACTAGTTAATAACGCGCTCGCGTTATGATAAATTTGGCATTTTTAAGCTTTAGATGGTACATTTATAGGGTAGAGGATTAAGGGTACTAGGGAGAGAGCTAGAGGGATTGAGTGAGAGAGAGGGAGATACTTCAGAGAGAGAGGAAGGGAGTGAGAGAGAGATACTCTCTCACCCTCTCCAACCCTCTCCCATCCTCTCCCACTCTCTCCCACCTTATCCTACATTTTGCAACCCTCTCCAACCTTCCCTACTCTCTCCCAC
>VDFB02130489.1:0-27872 GCA_007258455.2 Sequoia sempervirens
TATATATATGTATATACATATATATATATGTATGTATGTATGTATGTATGTATGTATGTATGTATGTTTATATAAGTCCAAGTTAGAGGAGAACAAAGAAGAGGAGATAAAATTTCTATAGAGAGAAGTAGTTGTAGAGCCAACATAAGAAAGATATTCACAGGAAGCCCTAGGTTTCAATTTTAAGTTTTGGGTGTAGCTATTTTTGTATTGTAATGATCTGGGTTTTCTCCCAAACTTGCAATAATATTTGTAAGCTTTGAAGATTGATTGATTAAAGTCATAATCAACCTTATTTGACTTTCTCCTTATGTATTTTATACATTTCAAAATGTATGTTGATTATTTTTTCAACTAGAAGTCAATAAAATCCCAGCAAATCCTTTGTATGGTATCTTTTCAATATAATAAAGGAAATGTGTGGGTATTCTTGAGGATTAATAAGTAGAATCTCTTAATATTGTCTTTCTAAATGAATTTTTAGAGCCCAACTTACCTATGCATTTTGAAAGGAATATTCTTTTGTTGTGACTTGATTAAGCCATCACCTAAGTTGTTGCTTGTTTGATTAAACCTAGATAATTTGTTTCCAAATGGATAAAGGCATCAGTCTATGATTGGAATTCTCTCTCATCATCTTCAACACACTCCAAATACATCAACTCAATTACCTTTTAAATTTTTACTTTTTGTGTGTTTTACTACCATGTCTAAATGAATACAGTATACAAGGGTGTAACATAAACTCATTCTTAATCACATATATGGTAGATTATTTGTTAATAAAGTTCTCATTCTTACATGTCCAAACAAGAACAAAGGTATATTGTGACACCATTATTGGGACACACTATGCAGTGGGTATATTTTGTTGTAAGGTATTGTTTAATACTTCAATCATCATTTGGACATCTTAGGGAGAACCCCCTTGGTCTTGCAAAGCCAGAAGTGAAGGAGGTCTTACCCACAAGTCAATCATTGGTCCTTAGTTGCCCAACCTAAATAAAGGCTTGTGGTAATCTTCCTAGGTCTAACACCTCAAGGACCAAGAAAATTATCAAGCCTTAGGGATTTGGAGCTTACAAATCTGGTCACCAACAAGACTAATGAGTAAGAATGCATACACTTGTAAAGATTCTTTTAAACTTAAAAACTCTAAAAATAGTTAGGATTTTACAAATTTCTTAACTTTTTGGGCCAAATTGAGAATCTTCTTAGTAAGTTAATGAATTTGAATCACATTGAAGAGAATTAAAAATCAAATTCATCTATTTAATCACTACTAAGTTACAAGACATGAGAAATATGAAGAAAAAATAAGGATATATGAAAGTTTGTTTGGGAAAGGGACCCAAATCCTAAATCACACTTCTCCCAATATGGGACATTAAGGATTAGAAATGATCTCAAATCCACTTGACTACAAACCTCAATGGAAGGGTTAGAATGGTGGATTAGGGTTTTAATCCTTTTTTTGTTGTTGGATGATGTGGATTGATTATTAGTTGACTAAAATTTAAGATGCAATGTTGTTGCTAGGTTAACTATGAAAATGTAGCAAGCTATTATGATTTTTGAGAAATGTAACACTGAAAGACAAAAACTAATTCAAGAAACACAAAGATCACACATAGAGGAACATGACATGTAAATTTGGTGTTGAATTGGTTGGTTAAGGGCATGGTGCACCCTACACTAGGCTCCTACTTTTCAAGATCTAAAATCACAAGCCTGAAGCCTCTAGTTTGTAGGTCCTAATCTCTTGTAGTCACTGTTGAGACTTTGTTCGTTGATGTAAAAATATAGTTTCCATGTCTTGATAACTTGTAGGGCTTGAATGTATGAATGAGAAATTAGTCTTCAATCTTCCTCCACTTTTCTACGAATCTGAAAACATACACATATGGGTGATCCCACAATACTAGTTTACATTTTTTGGCCAAACTGAACACTCAATTAATTTTTTCTAACTAAATATTCACTTTTTGGGACCTATAGTGGCTAAACCATGAGGATTTTGAAGATGATGCAAACTAGTGATTTGTGAAATTTTGTCAGTAGATTCTAAATATATTCTTTTCAAAAAAATTGGAATTATATTGCACTTATTTTTCCATCTCCTTCAAAAACTCATTTTTTCAATAAAAACCACTTTTAAGGAGTGACACTCACCGTATAACACAACATTTTTTCCATGAAGGATAAAATTCTTTTTTTTTTGAATTTAGATTTGTAAGTACAATATCTAGTGCTTGTAATTGGTTTCATAGTGTTTTATTGAACATTTTTTCCTTAATCAACTTTCAAAGTCAAACCAATTACAATTTAGACATAGGCGGACTGTATAACACAACTTTTTTCTATGTATTGAAATTCAATTGTTTTTTTTGTTGGATCAAGGACTTCAATATCTGGTGCACTCATATTTTTCAAAATTATTTTTTTATAATCTTCTATTTTTCCACGTGCAGAACATAGAGCTTGATTTTTAGTGAAAAACCTACATTCACAAGAAATAAAAAATAAATATAATAATTAAATTAAATTTATTTAAAATTATACTTTTTTGGAAGCTTATAATAAGGACTATATACTTACAAAAAATAAATTTTAAAGATATTCATTTGATCCCCAAAAGGAAAATCAAAAGTGGTTTTTTATCAGCATTTTGATAGGTGTAAAGGAGACTATGTTATAGGTATGGTTTAAAACTACCAGGGTTCTATCCAAGGGGGTTTGATCTAAAGTAGTTTCATAAAACCCTCTTCAATTTGAATGCTTTATGTTGGAACTATAAATTTCTGAGCTTTTTCACATGTTTGCCATAACCTTAGGTTTCCATTGGAATTCTTTTCATAAATGTAGGGGTTTATTTTCATATCATTCCACTCATATTTTGCCATATTTCCCCTTTGAGTCTATTGTGTCATGCATTTTTTGCATTATGGTTCATATTGGCATAGGTTTCCTATTGTCTCCTCGACCCATTGAACATTTTCTGCTTTTGTAAGTCTTTATTGCCTATCGGCAAGACTTATCTTTTGTTATAGTGACTGGATTTTCTTACAAGTGGTTTTCGGCGTATTTTGCATGTTGTTTCGGCAACAGGAAGTGTTCGTATTGGCAAGGCTATGAATTTCAGTGAGTGGTCATAGCGATGTGATCGGGTCTTGCCGACAGTATTTAACGTATGGTGGTCTTCAGTGTGAGTTATACCTTTTGTTGAAAGGTCTCGATGATGTCATCTTGTTACATCGACCGATGGTGGAGGATTTGATGCTTCGGTGAGACTTATATTTTGGTATGTGATCATGGCGAAGTGGTCGGGTCTTGCCGACAGTGGTTCAATATGTGGCTTTTGGTGAGAGTCCTAAATTCTCTTGGTGAACAGGTGTATAAAGGTCTTCTCGATATAACAATGTAATGTCTACATAACGTCTCACCAAGGATTGTATGCTATGGTGACAATGTCAAATGAAGGGTGCTTGTCGGTGGGAGATACGTTTTGCTATAGCGACATACATGTGAAAGTTGTATTTCGGCAAGAGTTTTCTCTTGTCTTGGGGATGCGAGGATGGTTAAGGCCTTTCGGTATGACTTGTGTATTCTCTATAAGGTCTTCTCGACACTATTAGGCTATAGCAACATGTGAAGAATCAGGAGGGTTTTCGGTAAAACATAGAATGGTGTATATAATGTTTCACTAACCCAGACAGGCTATAGCAATACACAATGGAACAAAAGGCTACTATTGGATTACTTCGGTATAACATATGCATGGTCGTGGCGAATGTGGAATAGGATAACATAGGTGAATAACGATTAGCGTTATTTTTGCCTTCGGCATACCTACGCAGATGTCTCGGCAAATGGCTCAAAAATTATATTCAAACACTATGAGCTGACATTTATGAAATTCTAAATTCTATTAAGGGATGACATGAGTGCCCGATTGTAACGGTTGGATAATATGGGTCAGGCCGACATGATTTTGAAGCATTTGGTTTTCTCATGCTGGGTATAAATATGCCCCTGGATTGTAATCAGATAGATCAGATTTTAGATAAAAGTAGTAGGTAGTCAAATGGCTACAGTAGGATAATTTTCTCTTTTCAGAGACTATGTGCATGATTTCAAATAGTGGTTTCAATGAAATTTAGCTATGTGGCAGTTTTGTTTTGGTGTCAATTGTATGTCGAGTTCATTGAAAAGCATTGTTGAAGCTGTCTCCATGTTGATTCTTTCTGGTTGTTTAAATTGAGGTAACAAGTTTATTTTCAGTTTATCTATGCACATTTGCTGCATTTGTGTGTTTAATCGATTTGGTTCTCTCAAGTAGGGATTAAATCCTTTTCGGTAATCACAGTAATCAGGGAGATTCATCTGGATTATTAAAGTAGAGCTCAGTAATCATAATCTTGCATTGTTCATACAAGTTATGAACAGATCATATGCTTGCAATTCGATCTTTTTCCAAAATAAGTTGCCCATTTCTGTTTCATTTGACTCCGCATACCCAACAAGGCACTGGTCTCTGCAATTTCATTATTCGAATTCACTCAATCTCTTTTATCAGTTAATTAAGCATTCTAGGATTTAGATCAGAAGGTAGTTATTGAGTTTGGTTTCATTTGTTCACTGTTATCTGCCATTGTGGAAAAAGCATAGTAGAAGGATAATCATAAGATAAGTCTACACTATTCAAAGAGGTACACCCACCTAGGTTTAGCAGCACCTGAAGAGTAGAAGGTTTGATTGTTTCAAACCTTGTTCTTTTGCCCTAAAACGTATCAAGAGATTGGCAGCCTCTTGAGGCATTCAACCTGCATTTTTGAGAGCTAACAAATTGGCGACTCTATTGGGGATTATATTAGAAAATTCGGTTGAAGACCACATTATAGAGTCATTAGAGAAAAATTTGTAATTTCAAAAATTTCAGAAAGGGTGATTCCATTGGGAAAAGTTCGAAAATAATAATTTTCCTACTTTTGGAAAAGTAGGTGGTGACTTTGAAATATTTTTTGCAGTTTTAAAAAAAAACATGAATGGAGGAGGATTTCAGTTCAAGGGAGGTCATGCTGGAGCTCCTCATGGTCAGCAGTATATGCCATATCATTATACACAGTATGACGGTCCGATGTACCAGCATCCGTACCCACATAATGCCCCCCCTTATCAGTATACAACCATGATTAGACAGTTTGATTTGTCAGGGATTCAATTATCCCCTTATCCAATGGATGGCAATTGGAGGGGTATTGTTCCAAAGTTTACAGGAAATGATGCAATCACTGCTGAAGATCATTTAAGAAGTTTTGATGCTTTCATCCAAGATTTGGATGTGCCCTACGAAGATTTACACATGAGGCTATTCATGATATCACTTGTTGAAGATGCTAGGGATTGGTTCAACAGCTTACCAGCTATCTCAATTGATTCTCTCCAAGGATTTCAAGATCAATTCCTCGAGCAGTTTGGGAATCTAAGTGCACCAGATGTTGCTCTTCATGAATTATTGCACATTCAGAAAAATCGAAGTGATATAATTTATGATTTCAATCGGAGATTCAATAAGTTACAGAATAAAATACCTATTGGATCAAAGTTGCCAGATTTTGTAGCACTGATTATTTATTTGAATGCATTTGATCCAAAGACAGGGTATGAGCTGAGAAATAAATTCTCAAGAAGTTTGGCTGAGGCACAAAAGATGGCACAAACAATTGAAAACAATAGGAAGGCTGTTGGGATTATCAGTAAAAGAGATATTCTTAGGGTTTCTCAGCAAAGCAACACATATAGGAATGAAAGGCTGAGGTTGCATGGCATGCCTTATAATACAGACTGGAAGGATAGCAAACCTATAACAACTAGGCCTGGAAGTGAGGGAGCTTCTGATCCATTGAGCAAGAAAGGAACCTATATGGTAAGTAACAAATACTTTTGTGATTTTTGTGATAAGCCACATTCCCAGATCATTGTGTTGTAGCCAAGAGAATGCGAGAAGAGGGAATTCTGATCGGAAACAATGAAGAAGATCACATAGTATTTCTGACTTCAGATACTTTTCACCATGTTGTGGGAAAGTATTCATCTTTAGAGGATGAGGGTTATCAACATGATGCTTCAAATCAGAAATACAATGTTCATATGCCTGAACAACAGGTCCTTTCTGACTATGAAGAAGATTATACAGTGCCACATTTTGTTGAGGTGCTTGCTCAATACAGTATGAAGAGACTTACTGAAGAAGATGTAGAAAGACTAACTGTTGCTGATCAGAAGGAAGAAAACAAAAGAGAGACATTGGAGCAGAAGAAAGGGATTGAGGTAGAAGGCTCCTCTTTTAACTTCATTCAAGTGTTGTCCCAAGGAATAAGGTATGAGAACATTATCAGGGTTGATTCTAATGATTGTATTTCTGATGAGTATAGAGAAATTGATCAAATAATGATTCCAATAGAAGTTGAGATATGTGCAAGTCAGTATGATTCCTATGATAGCTTGCATAATAAAGATGAAGGTGCAAGGCTTATCTCTTGCACAATAGATTGTCACAGAGAGTGCAGTGTTTGTTGTGAATATTATGATGCGGATGATGAACTTGAGGATTTTGATCTACAGCAAGGGGATTCTTCTACCTCTTATGAAGATCAGGATGAAGGGGCAATGGGACATGTTGATAGTGAGTATACAATACCTCTTGCTACAGTTGAAAGTTATGAAGATACATCTGATGAAGAAGAGGTTTGTACATTTCAAAGTGATTTCAATTTTTTTTCAAACTCGTTGTATGATGAAGAGTTAAATGAAGATCAGATGATTTTTTGCCAAGGTGTGTCAATGAGTAAGTTTCAGATATTTTCAAATCCATTCTATGAAAAGGAGGAAATAATTTTAGACAAGCAAAATGATGGAATAAATGATTGCATTGATGATGTTTCTGATTTCCCATTCTCTAATGGTATTGGATTTTTGTTTGATGATGACAAAAGTGAGGAATATAATTGTAGTGATGAAAATATAGAGACTTGTTCACTTGGTTGTGAATAGATTGCAGATTGGTTTACTTTTGAATACTAGGGATGTGCACATGATGAAGATCTTGAAGTTCTGTCTCCAGCTTACTTTTGTTTTGACTGTGAAAAATCTTTGTGTAAAGATTCTTATGACTCCCTGTGCATTTCTTGGAATGATGGTGATACTTTTGGTGTTGATCAAAAGTCAGCTTCCATTCGGGATGAGGTATGCGATTTTGAAAATTCTAATTCATGTGAAGAAGACAATTGTTTGCATACCAAGGATGATAAAGATTCAACTTTGATTGGTTCATATATGATTGATATTGAGGATATGAGTCATGATTCAGTGTTATCTCCGAATAGAGATACTGAAGAGGTGCAAAAGGTTTGTGGCTTGCTTTCTTCAAACAACAATGATATGACAGAGTTTTTTGTTTTTCATGAGAAGCACTCTGATTGTGAAATTTTAATACAGTTAAGAGAGTGTTTCATAATATATAGCAGAGGGAATGTTAATGATGAATTTTGCATTGAATGTGCATATATTTTCTATGGTGAAGAGAATGGGGGTTTGTCCCATGATGATCAAAAATTCGAATTACAGAATGATGAAGTGATTTTGGGTCATGCTGAGCATGATGATTCTCTGAAAACTTGCAATAACAGTGATAGGATGAATTGCATATGTGTCTTCAAGAGGAATCTGTTGAATTCAAGAGAAAACTAGGTTTTTGACAGGGGAAAGTGGTTGGAGTTTTAGATTGTAACAGCTCAGAGCAGATGAAGCAACACAGAGGATTAAGGGTTGCCAGTGCATGGATAACTCTTGCTTGTCCTTTTTAAAATTCTTTTCCATGCACAGTAGTTTAGGGCTTTGCATTCATCTCCATCTTGTGTTCATTTTTCTTTCATTCCATCATGCTTCATTTCCATTTCCATTTTGCTCACTATTTCATCATTTTGCATCTGGTCTACTCACCCAAGATTTTGGATCCTTGCAATGATTTGACTATCATTCATCCCCAGACGGAGCCACTATTGGAACTATAAATTTATGAGCTTTTTCACATGTTTTCCATAACCTTAGGTTTCCATTGGAATCCTTTTCATAAATGTAGGGTTTATTTTCATATCATTCCACTCATATTTTTCCATATTTCCCCTTTGAATCTATTGTGTCATGCATTTTTTGCATTATGGTTCATATCGGCATAGGTTTCCTATTGTCTCCCCGACCCATTGAACATTTTCTACTTTCGTAAGTCTTTATTGCCTATCGGCAAGACTTATCTTTTGTTATAGCAACTGGAATTTCTTACAAGTGGTTTTTGACATATTTTGCATGTTGTTTCAGCAATAGGAAGTGTTTGTATCGGCAAGGCTATGAATTTTGGTGAGTGGTCATAGCGATGTGATTGGGTCTTGCCGACAGTATTTAATGTATGGTGGTCTTCAGTGTGAGTTATACCTTTCATTGAAAGGTCTCGGCGATGTCATCTTATTACGCCGACCGATGGTGGAGGATTTGATGCTTCAATGAGACTTATATTTCAGTATGTGATTGTGGCGAAGTGGTCGGGTCTTTCCGACAGTGGTTCAATATGTGGCTTTCGGTGAGAGTCCTAAATTCTCTTGGTGAACAAGTGTATAAAGGTCTTCTCAATATAACAATGTAATGTCTACATAACGTCTCACCAAGGATTGTGTGCTATGGTGACAATGTCAAATGAAGGGTGCTTGTCGGTGGGAGATACGTTTTGCTATAGCGACATACATGTGGAAGTTGTATTTTAGCAAGATTTTTCTCTTGTCTTGGGGATGCAGGGATGGTTAAGGCCTTTCGGTATGACTTGTGTATTCTCTATAAGGTCTTCTCGACACTATTAGGCTACAGCGACATTGAAGAATCAGGAGGGTTTTCGATAAAACATAGAATGGCCTATATAACATTTCACCGACCTGGATAGGCTATAGCGATACACAATGGAACAAAAGGCTACTACTGGATTACTTCAGTATTACATATGCATGGTCGTGGAAAATGTGGAATAGGATAACATGGGTGAATAATGATTAGCGTTATTTTTGCCTTTGGCATACCTATGCAGATGTCTCAGCGAATGGCTCAAAAATTATATTCAAACACTATGAGCTGACATTTATGAAATTCTAAATTCTGTTAAGGGCCGACATGAGTGCCCGATTGTAATAGTTGGATAAATGGGTCAGGCTGACATGATTTTGAAGCATTTGGTTTTCTCATGTTGGGTATAAATATGCCCCTGGATTGTAATCAGATAGATCAGATTTTAGATAAAAGCAATAGGTAGTCAGATGGCTACAGTAGGATAATTTTCTCTTTTCAGAGACTATGTGCATGATTTCAAATGGTGGTTTCAATGAAATTTAGCTATGTGGCAGTTTTGTTTTGGTGTCAATTGTATGTCGAGTTCATTGAAAAGCATTGTTGAAGCTGTCTCCATGTTGATTCTTTCTGGTTGTTTAAATTGAGGTAACAAGTTTATTTTCAGTTTATCTATGCACATTTGTTGCATTTGTGTGGTTAATCGATTTGGTTCTCTCAAGTAGGGATTAAATCCTTTTCGGTAATCACAATAATTAGGGAGATTCATCTGGATTATTAAAGTAGAGCTCAGTAATCATAATCTTGCATTGTTCATACAAGTTATGAACAAATCATATGCCTGCAATTTGATCTTTTGCCAAAATAAGTTGCCCATTTCTGTTTCATTTGACTTTTCATACCCAACAAGGCACTGGTCTCTGCAATTTCATTATTTGAATTCACTCAATCTCTTTTATTAGTTAATTAAGCATTCTAAGATTTAGATCATAAGGTAGTTATCGAGTTTGGTTTCATTTGTTCACTATTATCTGCCATTGTGGAAAAAGCACAATAGAAGGATAATCATAAGATAAGTCTGCACTATTCAGAGAGGTACACCCACCTAGGTTTAGCAGCACTTGAAGAGTAGAAGGTTTGATTGTTTCAAACCTTGTTCTGTTGCCCTAAAACGTATCAAGAGATTGGCAGTCTCTTGAGGCATTCAACCTATGTTTTTGAGAGCTAACACTTTAAATGGAACTTTTTAAGGCTTAAATCATTATATTTTCTAAAAATATGTGATTTCAACAAAAATCATAATCTCCCAAAAATTGTAAACTAGCTTTGTGGGATCACCCACATGAAAGAGGGGAAAGGTTTGTATCGTATAGGGGTTTGCATAAGTAAAACCTCATTTGGGTATTTCTACCTCCACAACAACTAATGATGATGTATAAAGATATCTTACCCTCAATGGGGAAAAGGTTAATGATAAAAAGTAATTAATTGACTAATGTTACAACTCACCACTCAAATCTACATTCCTTGATGGATTGAAGTCATGTACTCATCACCTTCAAGGAGAATTCGATTGCTTGATTGAAGTCTTGCAAGTGTGAGTACTCACAAAACATGAACAAACATAAAAACATAATGAATGTTGAAATAATACTGATATTTTTTCTCTTAACTGCTCTTGATTGCTTTTAGGATGCTCAAATTTTCTCAATGAAAGTTCTAGGATTGAAATGGTGAAAATAATTTGTATTTATATGTAATTATTCTAATTTCTCAAAAATCAAATACTGATAGCCAACTAATGACTTTGTAAATTTAAGTAATAAAATATTGACATTGACATATCCAAAATGGAGCCAAAAAGGGGTGGTCTAGGGTGTGGTGTGCCATAGACCAAACCCATCCTTTTTAGGGCCTAAAGTGTCATGAGAAATATTAAATGCTAATTTCAATTATTTCCCATTATTTTCCAAAGATGTTTATAAAATGGGTAATTAAATGCATAATTAGATCCAAGCACATAGGGGGAGCTAAACCTAATGTGAAATTGTCAAGGGTGACAAGTTTTCAATGCTACATTTAGCCTAGTGAGAATATGAACTTATGTTCAAACTCACACTAAAGTACAAAAAAATCCAAGAGGGGTTCAATTATCTAAATATTGAAGAGATAGGATGACATCAAATATAGGGGATGCACTAGCCCCCATATTCAAGTTCTTATGGAAAAACAATATATGGATGAAGGAACACACATATGAAGTGTAATGCAAAATAACAAACATGAAGCATAAACAACATTTGAAGACACACAATATCACATAATATGAACATACACATGAAATGAAAACACTACATAATGCAAACACAAATAAGATACATAACAATCACAAATAAGATACATAACATTCACAAATAAAAACATGTGGTTAGCACCAAAGGATTTGAGGTGGTAAGGAAAAGAGACCTTAGTCTTAAATTTATCTCTAATACCAAACATATTTTCTTGAATATATGTTAGACAAGATGGTGTTCATAAGGGCTAGCATAGTGTGTTATGTTAAACCACTCATGAGCTACTTGGATCTACTAGCTAGAAGGCTTTGTTATGCCAGGTGTCCATGCAATATGATGGATTTTACAAGGCTAGAAAGTTGGGTTACACTAGGTATCTCATGAAACACATGGCTCCATTGGAAAGGAATTTGTGTTATGATAGGTGGCCATGTTAAAACATGCTCAAGTTCATGAATAAGCAAATTGTGTTATGCCAAACCCATGGATTATTTTGCAAATCATGCCTCAAGGAGCATATAAAGTATAACATCACTAGGGACAAATTACCTAAGGAGGTGTACAAAGTTTAAATTCACAAGGGATGAATCACCTTAGGGGGTGTACAAAATTTTAACGTCATAGGGGATGAATCACCTCAGGGGGTGTACAAAATTTTAACATCACAGGGGACGAACATCACCTTAGGGGGTGTACAAAATTTTAATGTCACAAGGGATGGACATATCAAAAAACCACACCTCAAGGGGCATTATAAATAACACCACCATGAAGGGTGCAAGAAAATAAATATATCACCATATGTCAAAGGACACTACTCAATGCATGATCTAGCTCACACCTTAGGGATTATCATACATGACACCACCACTAAGAGAGAATAAAACATGGGATGAAGGGCCACATTGAAGGGGGTGTCAAGCATGATACCACAACTAAGGGGGCATAGTTCATGACATGAAAAGGGTGTACACATAGGTGGTAAGGCGATTAATTCAAATTGTTCCCTCAACATGACAAGGTACTATCTATCTCAGAAAAAGGGTGCAGAGTGGGAAGGAGGCCATTGCCAATTGGGTTAGGAGGTGGTTACAAAGTTGGGTCTAGAATAAATGTCTTATGTAGAGGTGGAGGACCTTGATAACTAATTTGTTTTATATCATCAAATGGTATTTTTTCCAAGGAAGTGTGGATTTCATGTTCATTCTTTATGTAACAAACTTGTTTAGCATGAATCTTGAATCCTTGGTTGTAGCACTTTTCTAAACTAATGGTGTATCACTCACTTTGTTTTCATATGATGGAGGATCATTTGGTGACATGGATTCATCTAGATTAGCACTAGCAAGGGATTTCATGTGTAATGGGTAGGGTATAAATTGTAAATCACTCTTGTTGTGGGAGGAGGAAAACATATCAACTGACGATATGGTGGGTCATGTTGATTGTTGACAAGGGTGAACTTAGGTGAAAGGACAATGTTGGTTCCAAGGTTAGGTGTTGTATTGTTTAGGAAATTTCCTATTATTGCTTCATCTTGCCTCAAGATATCTTCATGCGAAATATATCCATTGGGATATGAAGAGACATGTGTCTCATTACCTGTAGGAGAAGGATTACCAAAGGACATCATTTTCCCAAAGCACTTAGATAGTATGAAGGTGTATTATATATTAATAGATATATTCACTTAGATGAAGGCTGTTACAACATAGTAAACATAGAAACTGAAAGTAGATTTGGATAGAAGACCTTGAGAGGCCACTATCACAAAGATCTAACCAAAAAGAGCCTTGTCAGGGGTGTGGTATGCTCTAGACCAACAACTTACATTTTTAAAATTCAAAAGCAAGAGATGCAGTGCAATGTTTGAGTAGTAGATATTATGTAAGTGTGCAAGTCTGAAAGCAACTATATTTCCATAAATGTACTGAATTGTGATTTTTCTATGTGAAATACAACTATACATGTAGCTTTTACAATTTTGAAGCAATAAATGTGATTCAAAATACAATTTTCAGATTGTGAAGTATATAAATTGATGGATCCTAGCTTGAAAAATCTGGAAATGTAAAAAATTTCTAACTTTTTGCCACAAAAACAATGCAATTTCTCACCTTAGATATGCTTAAATGATCATGTTAAACACTTTTAGGGGTTGTTTTCATATTTTATATGATCTAATGCAAATTTCTCAATGCAAGTATGAACTAGATTCACTTTGCAACAACTAAAATCAACCCTAGTTGTCTTATGAATGCAAAATGCAATGCAATTTTTCACTTTTTCAATGGTTTTTATGATGAATATATGTGCACAAATGATGAATGAAAATATAACCTTTATCATACTCAAATTTTAAAATGATATGCTTTAGATTTTAGAAGATTGAAAGTGAAAAAACAATCAAGTTCACCAAAATGTTTGATTGGGAAAATGGATCTAGGTCCTAAATCACACTTCTCCCAATATGGGAAATTAAGGATTAGAAATTATCTCAAATCCACTTGACTATAAACCTCAATGGAAGAGTCAAAATGGTTTTGTACACTCACTTGACTATAAATCTCAAATCATTTTTTTATTGTTGTTGACATGCTGAATGATGTGGATTGATTGTTAATTGAATGAAATTTAAGATGCAATTTGTTGTTAGGTTAACCATGAAAATGCAAGAAATTGTTATGATTACTGAGAAATGTAACAATGAAAGACAAAAACTTATTCCAGAAACACAAAGAGAAAACATAGAGGAACATGGCATGTAAATTTTGTGTTGAATTGGCTAGTCAATAGCATGGTGCACCCCCGACAAGGCTCTTGCTTTTCAAGATCTGAAATCACAAGCCTGAAGCCTCTAGTTTGTAGGTCCTATTCTCTTAGGGTCATTATTGAAAATTTTTCCATTGATGTAAAAATCCAATTTCCACATCTTGACAACTTGTAGAGCTTGAATGCATAAATGAGAAATTAGTCTTCAATCTACCTCCACTTTGGTTTAGATCTAAAAACCTACACACATGAAAGAGAGGAAAGGTTTGTATCATATAGGGGCTTTCCTAAGTAAAACCTCACTTTGGTATTTCTACCTCCACAATGGCTTATGGGTGATCCCACAATATTGGTTTATAATTTTTGGCCAAATTGGACACTAAAATATTTTTTTCTAACTAAATCTTCACTTTCAGGCACATATAAAGGCTAAACCATGAGGAATTTGAAGATGATGCAAACTAGTGATTTGTGAAATTTTTTCTATAGATTATAAATATATTTTCTTCAAAATTTTGGAATCAAATTGCACTTCTTTTTCCATCTCCTTCAAAAACTAGTTTTTTTCATAAAACAACATTTTTAAGGAGTGATGCTCACTGTATAACGCATAACTTTTTTTCCATGAAGGATAAAATTATAATTCTTTTGAATTTAGATTTCTAACTCCAATATATAGTGCTTCCAATTGGTTAGATAGTGTTTTATTGAACATTGTTTCTTTAATCAAGTTTCAAAGTCAAACCAATTACAATTCAGACATAGGCAGACCATATAACACGTAACTTTTTTTGTATACATCGAAATTCAATTCTTTTTTGTTGGATCAAGTACTTCAATATTTGGTACACTCATATTTTTTAATTTTTTTTATAATCTACTTGTTTCCACATGTGTAGAACAAAGAGCTTGATTTTCAGTGAAAAACCTATGTTTAGTACAACTAAAACAACAAATACATAATAAAACCAAAACATATTAAAATTATAGTCATTGGATAGCTCATTCTAAAGACTACCTAATTCTAGTTGGGTTTGTGAAATCTCCTCCATTTTCATCCTCAACCTGAGTTTCAAATGGAAAAAATTCTAAATTTTTTGTGCCAAAGAGCAAGAAGGTGGGAAAAGGGGGTTCGCTTGAACCAAGGGGGTTCAAGTGAACCAGGGTTCATTCAAACCCTCTTTTAAAAGGGGTGTTCCTTGTATTTTTTGGTGCGAATGGTGGGGCATTTCATTAAATGGGTTCGCTCAAACCTAGGTTCTAGTGAACACTCTTTTGGTTCGTTTGAACCAAATAGTTCACTTGAACCCCAAAAACAAAACAAAAAATCCATGAGGTCAATTTTTTCAACTTTTCCTTCCTCACTCCAATTGTAAACCACTTTTGTGGGTTTACCCTTATGATGATGTATAAAGAGAGCTTACCCTCAGTCCGACAGAGGCTAAATGATAAACAAGTAATGAATTGACTAGTGAAGTAACTTGCCACTCAAATATGCATTCGTTAATAAACTTAAGTCATGTACTCATCACCTTCAAAGATAATTTGATTGCTTGATTGAATTCCTACAAGTGTTAGTACTCACAAAATAAATGAACACAAAACATGAATAAACATACATAAAAATATAATGAATGATTGACATGATGCTTGACTGAAATGAATCATGCAAAAATGTTGATAATTTTTCTCTTAACTACTCTTGATTTCTTTTAGGATGCTCAATTTTTCTCAATGAAAGTGCTAGGATTGAAATGATGAAAATAGTTTGTATTTATATAAAATTCTTCTAATTTCCCAAAAATCAAATACCAATAACAAACAAATGACTTTGGAAATTTAAAAAATAAAAATTGACACTGACATATCTATCGTGGTGATCCATAAAGCGGAAGGGATCTATGACAAACGTTGCTTAAGTGATTATGAACAAAGGCATAAAGACATCAACAATGGAGTAGTAGGAACATTAAATAGAGAGAATTCAAAACATAGAACCAAGAGAGAGAAAAGAAGACACCAATTTGATTACGGAGTTCGCCACAAATGTGACTACGTCTCCGGGCCGAGTTCAATCAAGTGACCAATCTATTGAAATGTTCTGAAACGCAGTACAATCTCCACTAGAGCCTCTTGCAACACTGCTTTACAATATCTTGTAGCCTTTCCACAAAGTCATACAAAAGTCTCTCACTCACACCCCTCTCAAAAGCTCTCAAGGCTAGGGATGACTAACAAAGAGGAAGAAAACTAACTTTGCCTAATAGGATCTACTACAAGACTCAGAACATCACAATACATCACTATAAATATTCTCCTAACTCCCACTGAAATTCTCTCTCACAAAAAGCTCTCATGGCCGAGAGAATGGAAAACAAGAGGAGAATGAATTCACTTGAAAAGTGATGATGAAAAACACTCCAAGACTCCTCCCTTTTATACTTGAAGTTGGGCCTATGTGGTTAAAACCACCAAAACCACATGACTTGGCATTTTTTCCCCTTAATGGAAAATAAATAACCTATTCCCCATTTTTTTACAAATGTAAACCATAATCGCCCTTAAAATAATTAAATTTGTTTTTGAGCCCTTGTTTTTAGCTTATTCGGGCTTTTGAGGTTAGAGGTTGTTTGTTTATTTATTAACAAATAACCATTTGTTGGTTATTTGGTTTAGGCTTCGGCCTAAACATTGGGTTAAATAAAACCAAGCCCCTTATATTATTGAAAGGATTTCGTGGCTCAATGGTGAGCAATCCTTTTGGGAGCCCGGCGGTTCTGGGTTCAACTCCCAGCCGCTGGTTTTTTTATAGCCAAATTTTGGCTGTTTAATAACAAAAACAACCGTCGCCCGTTTTATTGTTGAGGATTTTGTGCGGCAGAGTGGAGGTGGCAAGTGCTTGTAATCTAGGGGTTAGGGGTTCGAATCCCCATAACCTTTTTTATCGGAACGACTCAGCAGACTACCCGCAGAGGAATGGAAGGCCATGTGTCAATCAATGATTTGCCGAAGAACATAGTCAGCATCCGTGATGTCGATGACTGCCACGTCCCTTGCCTAATCATCACCCACGTCACCATGCCAACTCACTGCCACGTGTCAGAAGGCCATTCGATGAACCTGTCCATGTCACCTGTTGACTGTGCATCTGCCACATCATCTGTTGTACTTGGCCTGCCATGTGTCAATAGTTGATTCGCTGACTAGGCTGACATCACCTGCCACATCATCGTGCCATGTCGACATGTACGGACTATACGGACTGCCACATGTCATGAGCCCATTGGTCCACGTCATCATCCGTACAATGACCCGTTTGCCAAGTTAGTAGGATGACGTCATGCTGACATTAGCAACCATACCTCATGGTGCATTAGTCAACTGCAACTTTGTCTGGCTATATCTCGCACATACAAGCTCCTATTTGCGTGAAACGAACGCCGTTGGAATCATGACGATGAGACCTTCGCGATGATGCCAACTTTGACCAATTTGGTGATGATGAATTTTCCACCTTTTTCCTCGTCCCTGATAGCTGAGTTGACCAACCTTTGACCAAAGTTTGACCGGCGATATCTCACACAAACGGACTCCTTTTTTTCCCGTTCAAGTTTCGCCGGATTCAAAATTTTGTGCTCTATGCGATGGCACTACTTCTGAGAGAAACTGGAACACTTCAATTTCAAGTTCTGAAGATCCACCTGGATCAAACCTCCCCACTAAAGAACTTTTGGTCCTCCAAAAGTGTATAGTTCCTTCAAAAACATCTCCCATTCTGCATCTTGCTACTCGCCACAATCTGAATCAGTAGAACATAGACACTGCCACATCTTCCTATTGAGGTCTTACACTTCAGCAATGTACTATCAACAAGAGTTGTCCTTATTGCCACATCTGCCCTCTACAGGGGTCTTACACTTCAGCGATGCAGGAATTCACAACTCCTCATGATGTAGTTCAAAAATGGAACTTAAAATACCCAAAGCAAGAAGAGAAAAATGAGTATGATAAACCTGTCCCTCAATGCTTCTCACAAGTAGTTCGCATTCTGCATCTCTTGCCATCTTCGGGCATGCTTTTGTTGCTCTTCCAATTGCTCGAGCATGGTATCTGTGCCTCAGCCTAAAATATTCCTTCACCTTTGTACTTCGGAATAGCTGATTCAAGGCTCCACCATACAGCTTGGGTCACGTTCATCTGAAGCAATAAGGTCATCGATAGATCCTTCAAGAACTCCAACCAAGTTCAGACTTATCCTAAAAATGACCATCACTGAGTCTTCAAGCTGAGAACATACAAGGTCACTGTTGACCATTCTCAACAACTCTGTCTGAAAAGTGCTCTTCAATTGAAGCTTCGCACTTGAAATTTGCAAGTACAAGTGCTTAACAACATACCTGCAATAAGAATTTACAAAGTATTCTCTTTCCAGATTACAAGACATGGCTTCCAAGAGCCTTACAAATTCTCAATCTCTAGAGAATTACAACTTCATAAAAATTATTACAAACAAGTTTATTCAGAGCTCACAAAACAATACTAGCTATCAACATATTCATCACACTACAAAAGATGCAATAAACACACAAATTGATATACTAGTTTGATGAGTGTTGTTCCCAGCTCCTACAAAGCTATTCAAAGGAACTCTCTTTCATAGGTTGCTCAGGCTATGGTTGAATTTCTCCTGGGACTGCCTCAGAAGTGGTAGCTACTTCTAGCTCTGCTTTTGTCTCCTCAACTTTATGGTGGTTGGGTCTCTCAGTAGACCTCAATCGACGATGAAGCTCTGGATGAAGCTTCCAACACTTTGCCTCCCAATGTCCACTGATGCCACAGTGGTTGTAGAAGTTTCGAGCTCTAGAGGATTGTCCATCTCCTCCTTTGAATCCCAATCCTTGGTACCGTGGTCGCTTCTTCACCTTGATCGGATTGGTGATGCCTTGCTCAAAAATACCAAAGCCTTTCCCTTTGAAGCCCATCTTCCCGAGTAGCTTCGATCCTATGCCTCTTGTGTGCTTCTTGAAGTTTGCAAAAGAGTCTTGCTCATCCTCTATTGACTTCTTCTGTTTGATGGAAGAAGAGGCTTTGAGATAATTATTGTCACTATCAGGTAGATTAAGAGTCTGGAGGTACTCCATCTGTCGACAGTAAGCACACTCTATTGCACCAGGAGAGTTAGCCCAATCATGGCCACAAGCAAATCTAGCCACAAGCCTCGTCACTGAAGAAGCTCCCGTACTATCTGGCAGGGTGAGCGGGGAGTATGAGGATGATGTATCCTTGGAATGTGGACAGAAACCACATATGTGTCCACTCTCTGATACAGGAGGACTTCTCTTGTTCCGCTCCTCTAAGATGTCTTGCAACAACATTTGCAGTCTTTCCTTCTCCATGTTAGATTCCTCCAACAACCGTTGAAGTTCTGCATTCTCTGTCTGCAAGTGCCGATTGGCTTCTTCCAACTCTTGCATCCTATCAGCCTTCTCTCGATGGTCTTGATAGAGTTCTTCAACCATGCCTTTCATTGACATGAAATCATCCACCATGAATGGGGTCAATGTCAGCCTGGAAGATTCACCCTTTTCTGATGCCATCTTTGCTCCAACCTCCAAATGTCCACCAATAGAAAAATGATTCACAATCACTCCTGCAAACCAACCAAACAAAGCTCTGATACCACTTGATCCGTAAAGCGAAAGGGATCTATGACAAATGTTGCTTAAGTGATTATGAACAAAGGCATAAAGACATCAACAATGGAGTAGTAGGAACATTAAATAGAGAGAATTCAAAACATAGAACCAAGAGAGAGAAAAGAAGACATCGATTTGATTACGGAGTTCGCCACAAATGTGACTACATCTCTGGGCCGAGCTCAATCGAGTGACCAATCTATTGAAATGTTCTGAAACGCAGTATAATCTCCACTAGAGCCTCTTGCAACACTGCTTTACAATATCTTGTAGCATTTCCACAAAGTCATACAAAAGTCTCTCACTCACACCCCTCTCAAAAGCTCTCAAGGCTAGGGATGACTAACAAAGAGGAAGAAAACTAACTTTGCCTAATAGGATCTACTACAAGACTCAGAACATCACAATACATCACTATAAATATTCTCCTAACTCCCACTGAAATTCTCTCTCACAAAAGGCTCTCATGGCCGAGAGAATGGAAAACAAGAGGAGAATGAACTCACTTGAAAAGTGATGATGAAAAACACTACAAGACTCCTCCCTTTTATACTTGAAGTTGGGCCTATGTGGTTAAAACCACCAAAACCACCTGACTTGGCATTTTTTCCCCTTAATGGAAAATAAATAACCTATTCCCCATTTTTTTACAAATGTAAACCATAATCCCCCTTAAAATAATTAAATTTGTTTTCGAGCCCTTGTTTTTAGCTTATTCGGGCTTTTGAGGTTAGAGGTTGTTTGTTTATTTATTAACAAATAACCATTTGTTGGTTATTTGGTTTAGGCTTTGGCCTAAACATTGGGTTAAATAAAACCAAGCCCCTTATATTATTGAAAGGATTTTGTGGCTCAACAGTGAGCAATCCTTTTGGGAGCCCGGCGGTTCCGGGTTCAACTCCCGGCCGCTGATTTTTTTATAGCCAAATTTTGGCTATTTAATAACAAAAACAACCATCACCCATTTTATTGTTGAGGATTTTGCGCGGCCGAGTGGAGGTGGCAAGTGCTTGTAATCTAGGGGTTAGGGGTTCGAATCCCCTTAACCTTTTTTATCAGAACGACTTAGCAGATTGCCCGCGGAGGAATGGAAGGCCATGTGTCAATCAATGATTCACCGGAGAACACAGTCAGCATCCGCGATGTCGATGACTGCCACATCCCTTGCCTAATCATCACCCACGTCACCATGCCAACTCACTGCCACGTGTTATAAGGCCATTCGATGAACCCGTCCATGTCACCTACTGACTATGCATCTGCCACATCATCTGTCGTACTAGGCCTGCCACATGTCAATAGTTGATTCGCTAACCAGGCTGACGTCACCTGCCACATCATCGTGCCACGTCGACATGTACAGACTGTACAGACTGCCACGTTTCATGACCCCATTGGTCCATGTCATCATCCGTACGATGACCCGTTTGCCAAGTCAGCAGGATGACATCATGCTGATGTCAACAACCGTACCTCATGGTGCATTAGTCAACTGCAACTTTGACTGGCTATATCTCGCACATATGAACTCCGATTTGTGCAAAACGAATGCCGTTGGAATTGTGATAATGAGACCTTCATGATGACGCCAACTTTGAACAATTTGGTGATGATGAATTTTCCACCTTTTTCCTCATCCCTGATAGCTGAGTTGACCAACCTTTGACCGAAGTTTGACTGGCGATATCTCACACAAACAGACTCCTTTTTCGCCCGTTCAAGTTGTGCCGGATTCATAATTTTGTGCTCTACGCGATGGCATTGCTTCCGAGAGAAACTGGAACACTTCAATTTTAGGTTCTGAAGATCCACCTAGATCACGTGGAGCCAAAAAGGGGTGGTCTAGGGCATGGAGAGCCTTAGACCAAACCCATCCTTTTCAAGGCCTAAAGTGTTAGGGGAAAATATTATATGCTAATTTTAATTTCCCATTATTTGGTTTTTTGAAGATGTTTATAAAACATATAACTAAATGCATAATTAGGTCGAAGCACATAGGGGGGAGCTAAATGTAATGCAAATTTTTCAAGGGTGACAATTTTTGACACTACAATGAATAATGACTCAAAGTTTTTAGGAATGGGTATGGTCAAAGTGATAAGACAACACCATGATCTCTTCTTATTAATTATTTTTTTTGTATTGAAATTTATATACTAGATGAGCTTTAAGAAAGTGAGCATAATAGAAGGCATGCATTTCTTCTATAGATTTTTCCTATTTTGTATACTCACAATAGAAATAAAAAATACACGTGTTTAACTATTTAGTAGTTTTCAATTTTATTTGATTCAATGTTTATTTAAATGCTACTCATAAAATATTAAGTTTTTGTATTAGTATATTATCTCTTGAATTATTATCTTGATTAAGATAAGTGGAAACTATCAAGTTTGTAGAAATTATTCTTTCAACTTTAACATCTTCTTCATCTAACTTTGCCAAGTTATTAACTTAGTGTGAATAATCTCTCATTCAACTAAATTTATGTGAACATCTTCAAATCAATACTAGTGCACAACTCAACCTCATTTAAAAGAAGTTGACCTACCAAATCACCTATCGACTCACACATGTACATGTTTGAACAACTCTTCAATTTTGAATAGTATTAAAATCTGAGTGTGTAATTTGCTAAAGCTCTTCTATCAAATTTTGCTTCATGTATTACAATTTATTTTTCCAAGTGATCTTATAGTGATCTTCCAACTTGTCAAGGTAGACCATCACACTTTAATGAGTCATATTGAGATCTTATCAATGTGTAGAAAGAGCAATAAGGAAGGAATTTGGCATATCTTCATGGAGTCAAAAGGTATTAATAACATTGATGTAGACAACATGCCCAAGTTAGTTGTCTACTTGTATTTGTATCCTCAAAGTCGACTCATTTGACATGATTTATTTAGTCCAATTTCTTTATTATTCATCATGTGTGAGAAGTTATTAATGATAGCTAAGACCCATGCTAATAAATGAACAAGAATCTCAATTAAATGAAAATATAAATAATTAAAATTCAATAAGTCTTAAATTGTTTCAATTATATTACCATTCTTATAGAATTAAAACTCTTAATAAATTATGTGGGAGGTTGGGTGGGCTCCCCCTTCCTCCTTTCTTTTTCTCATCCCCACACTGACGTGCTAGGAGGGCCAGCTGGGAGTTAGGTGGCAAAAAGGAAGATGCTAAGGGGGACGCAGAAGGGTGTGACTAGGAGGCCGGTCACGTGATGGAGGCAACAATTCTCTTCCAAAAGCTTGAGGATGTCTTAGGCATCATTCCCTGAAGGTAGTTCCATGCGAATTAAATGTGGCACGTGTGGAGGGAAGTCATTAGCAAGGATGCGGCGTGTTAGTACATGGCAATAATCAAATAGTAAAGCTTAAGCGGGAAATTCATCTCCTTAATTTCATTCATTTGTATTGATTATATTGGTTGGTGGTAACTTTAGTGGCAAAATTTAGTAGCAGAATTTATTTGTTCTGGTGGTGGTGTTCATGGCGAAGCTATCTCGCTTTTTCATTGAAGTCTCTGTGGATGGCGTGGCAAAGTTTGGGGAGGACACACCAATCTCTCTGAAATCTTTGGCTAGACAAGCCTCCTTCAGAGAAGTTAAAGACCAATGACTAAGCGAATTCTCACAAACAAGGACCTGTTAGTCCTGGTGGCGACAAAAATGATCTTAGGAGTTGGTCATTTGGCTAACAAGGAGTTCGGTAGGGATAATATTCACATCTCTTCCTGGTTTTTGGCATCTCTTCTGGACAACGGTGAGTCTAAGGTCGTGACTAAACTGTTGTTGGTTAAGATGTTTCACAAGGATCTGGTGGGAGGGGTAAATGAGGTGTTGAGTTTTGTGGTGGAGGGCAAAGGTGTCCCAAGATCGAGTAACTTTGCAGCTATTCAAGGTTCAGACAAGGCCATAAAGCTTTTCTTGTTCCTTCTTGACTTGAGTGGTCTGGCATTGGTGGCGGCGGTGGCCATCGAATCCCTGAAGAAATTCTTCGGCCTGATGGCTATGGGTGATGTCGAGTGGGTAAAAGTCTTTGAAGATTTTGTTGTTTTAAATAATTTTCTGTGAATGCCTTTACATAGATGTTGGTTCTGATAGTTTTAGAGTTTATCTCTATGGTCCAATGGCATCTTTCAGTCTTGAGGTTTATAATTTTGGTCTCTAATGGCCAGTTTGGGAGTTTTGGGTGACTAGGGATTCGTATGTTCAAGGTCGGGGCCGAACCCTTATGGCCTTTTGGGTTGGTAGTTGGCTTTGATGGCGGGGTGGTGGTTTCTAGATGGAGGGGTCTCTTGTTTTTGGTTGGATGGGTCTTGTTTTGGCCGTCTTCGGGGTGGTTTTCTAGTAGTGGTGGTAGAGATGCGTTTGTTGGTAATTAATGACAGAAGCTTTCTTGTGTTTGTAGACGGTTTCACTTCTTTTTATCTAATATATAAATCAAACTTACATATAAAAAAAAAAAAAAAACTCTTAATAAATTATATACCCATAAATATTATTAAATTAATTAATTTAAATAATTTAATTTAAACTATTTAATAATATAATAAATATATCTTAAAATAATAATCACACTTACAAATATAAAATATTATTTTTAAGAATTAAAAACATTAAAATTAAAAAACTTGAAAAATTTACAAACATAATTTTAAATTATCAAAGTAATTACTTTGATCTTAGACCAAAGAATGTAGTCTTTCAAACTTCACTACAAACAAGATGACCTTGCATTATTGTTTCCTACCCATAGAACTGGTTTTAAAGCCCTTCCTTAAGAGGGGAGCTTTATAATTAAAGCGTTATCTCCAAGGAAAATCGTGGCAGAATTAATGAAATATTACCATTGTTTAAAATCTTTGCATTGAAGGGCAAGACAGAAACTTTCAGCTGTTTGTTTTTACTTTGTCAATATAGTAGTCTTCAGAAGCTCTGGGAATAAAAATTAATGGAGATCAAAAGCAGCTTGAGGCTTCCCTACTAGTGACATGACAGTAGCTGCAATATGTTTTGATGATAGTCCTGCTTCTTCCATTTGGTCTTTAGGAGCTCCATGCTCTATATATCTATCTGGTAGCATCATTGGCCTCCACTGTAAAAGTTCAAGAGAAAGCATCAATATGATAAGCTCTAAGCTATTTTTACAGAACAAAGAAGCTAAAACAGGGAAACAGATGTGAGGAAGAGAACCAACCTTGAGCTTTCCGTCCAAAAGCCCGTTCAATGCAAGGAAGTGTGAAACATGAGATCCAAATCCTCCGATGGAACCTTCTTCCACAGTGACAAGGATTTCATGTTCCTTCACTAACCTCCTGAGCAAGTCCCCATCTAGAGGCTTGCAAAAACGAGCATCTGCAACAGTAACTGATATGCCTTGTTTGCCTAGCATCTCTCCAGCAGCAAGGCAGTTTTGAATTATCGAACCAAATCCAAGAATGGCAACCCGGGTTCCTTCTACAAGGATCCTGCCTTTGCCTACCTGCATTATTAAAATCAAAACATGTCAATTTCTGAGCAGAGAAATGGATCCAAAAACTCTAATTGCTAGGAACAGAGCTTTTGGGTAATGACCTCTATAGGGGTTCCTTTGTAATTGGGAGGTAGAGGAACACCAATTCCATTGCCTCTGGGGAATCTGAAACAACTTGGTCGATCATCAATGGCGACAGCGGTTGCAACCATGTGAATGAGCTCAGCCTCGTCGGAAGGAGCCATCACAACCATGTTAGGCAAACAAGCCATATAGGTGATATCAAAAGCACCACAATGTGTTGGACCATCTGCCCCCACAAGCCCTGCTCTGTCCATGGCAAATCTTACAGGAAGTTTTTGCAGATCAACATCATGAACCACCTGTGGAGATCCCCCCAACAGTGAGCTTTAGTCTTCACAATTTACTTCCATAAATTCTCATAAAAATGACATTGCTAGCGGATAGTCCAAATGATTGCCCTAGACACATTCTATATTTCAATTTATTTCCATTTCTATGGAGATACGTTACCTGGTCATAACCTCTTTGTAAGAATGACGAATAGATTGCACAAAATGGCTTCAATCCTTCTGTGGCAAGCCCTGCTGCAAAGGTTACTGCATGCTGTTCTGCAATGCCAACATCAAAGCAGCGTTCTGGAAACCTCTTCTGGAAGAAATTGAGGCCTGTGCCTCCGCCCATTGCAGCATGGATAGCTACAACTTTGTCATCCTTCTCTGCTTCTGCAATCAATCCTTCTGCAAAGTATTGAGTGTAGCTGAGTGTTGGACTCTTAACCTTGAATTGCTTGCCGGTAGCTGGATCAAATTTCACCACACCTGCAACAGAGCATTAATTTATAATGGTTAGGCAGATACAAACCAGATCATAATCATTGAAAATATCAAAACGGAGTAGATAGATTCAGCTATTCCAAGGAATTTTCGTGATGAACAGAGATGGCTTGCAGCTTGGGAATGACATTGAGAATGAGATAGTTGAGATAGTTGAAACCAAATTATGGGGCATTGTATTGAAATTTTGAAAGTACATATTTGAAAGCAATTTTGTATAATATATAAATGAGATCAACTCAAGCTTGGAACACCTTAGCTTACCATGTAATCTATCAGCTGCTTTTTCTGCAGGTGGATAGCCCTTTCCTTTCTCTGTGACAACATGAATCAACACAGGCCCTGGAGCAGGCATTGCCTTAACATTCTCAAGGATGGATACCAAATCTTGGACGCTGTGCCCATCTACAGGGCCAATATAGTATAGCCCAAGTTCTTCAAAGAGTGTAGAACGGTTTCCGCTTATCATTCCTCTGGCATATTCATCCACTTTGGCTGCAATTTCATGTGTTGCACCTCCAATTTGATGCGTAATATCCTGCATATAAAGTACCTTTTAGAAATTTTGCAGATTTGACATTAGAAATACAAAGAAAACAATAAAATAAATCTGGTGAAGGGGGATTAGGCCTGAACCTTGGCTGCTTCTCTCAATTGTCGGAACTTTTTGCTGGCCTGAATTTTAGAAAGAGCTTTGCTAAGAGCACCAACTGGGGGAGCAGGGCCATCTACAGTAGCAGTAGGTAAGGAAACCTGCTTATTATCATTTAAAATAATTATCAGATTTGAATCGAGAAATCCTGCGTTGTTCATAGCTTCATAAGCTTGTCCAGCAGTCATTGCACCATCCCCAATAACAGCTATAACGTTGTTAGGACGCCCAAGCAGATCTCTACCCGCTGCCATACCTGTGTAACCATTCAATAAATGTAAATCCCTACCAGAATGAACCAAAGTAATTAAATATAAAAATCTTCACTAGTTACAAAAATCAACACTTCAACAGTGAGAGCCTCATCATAAGTTATAACAAATCAGAAAAAAAGAAAGTGCCAAATAGACCAAAATTTTGCTCAGTATCAATCAAAACGAGAAAAAAGGAATTCGTCCGAACAAACACAGGATATTTCCCAACAAATAATTAGATTGAATCCCTAAACAGCAGATAGTTTCTATGATCACCCACAAATTCAAAATTAACTTTAAGATGATTCCAAAAATATCCGTCCTATAACAGGAAGATAACATACGCTGGAAAAAATGTAGAAATCGCTTTTTTGTTCTTTGCAGCTCAAGTAGAAAATTACAGATTTGGTTCACAATTGACTAGGTGTGTTGACATACCAAGGGCAGCAGAAATACTGGTAGAGCTATGTCCAGCACCAAATGCATCATGCTCGCTCTCAGCGCGCTTGGGGAAACCAGCTATGCCAGAGGTTTGTCTGATGGAGGACATGTTTGACCTCCTTCCTGTCAATATTTTGTGAGGATATGACTGGTGGCCTACGTCCCAGACAATTTTATCTTGCGGAGTGTCGAACACATAATGAAGTGCAACTGTAAGATCCACTACACCAAGGCTTGCACTCAGATGGCCCCCTGTCTGGGAAACACCAAATATAATCTCTTCTCTAAGCTCCTTTGCAAGCTGCCTCAAATCCTGCAGTACGATCAAAATGACTCAATATTTAGAAAAAGGTTGAACAGTGCAAACACAATTGAATTAAATCTCCCAATTCAATTCCACTCTGTTTCTCAGACAAACGAACCCAAAATCCTGTGAATCGAAAAGGCTCGTTTAGAAGGAAAAAAAAATCAGCCCAGACAACATATAAATCATCAAAGTCCTAAAATTCATAGAATCTAAAGAAAAAAATCTTC